>JAEQBH010004919.1:0-129174 GCA_016808115.1 Tetrastigma voinierianum | reverse complement strand
TAACATGTTACATGCAAAAAAAAGATAACTACATGCGACATATTCAACTTTTATGGATAATTATATTTTTCTACATATAATTCACATCCATCAAAAGAACATATATCGACATGATCTTTTCACACACAACATGTTATTCAATCAAACAACAACACGCAAAATGGTCCCAATCTCGAACCCATAAATACAGGACATCTCTCGGTCCCTTCACTGTCATGAACCATTTTTGGTTCCATTCGTCAACGAATCATCGTGACACCAAAACACTCAACAAAATCTTAAGACATCAGTCCCGGGATCAAAACCAAACATCCACACAGTCCAGGACTATCCAGAACCAGTCCCAAATATTTCCAATATTTAGTCTCAAAATCTTGGGACTAATCACACGGCCCCAAAGAAAACCTATGCCATTAAATGACTTTTAGGCTAAAAATAATTCAAGTAGGAAAATTTTCTACCTCGTGGAGTTTGATGAAACTCTAAGATTTTGGTACCCACGCGTAGCTCGGGATACGTGGATCAACTTTAATACTCAGACAGTCGAGCTTTGACCGTTGGAATGCCAAAAAAATTCCCTTTTTCTTCCTCCTCCTTTCTCACTCTTTTAGCCTGTTTCCTCTCCTTCTTTCCTGTTTGCTTCCCCTCATTTTCTTTTTCTTTTCTTTCCTTTTATCCATTTCTTATCCACCGAACATTCTTCCTTTTGTTTGGTCCCATTTCCTTTTCTCATTTTCTCATTTTCTCATTTCTCATTTTTCTCTTATTTTTCTCATTTTCTCTCTTTCATTTTCTCCTTTCACTTCTCTTTTTTTGATCCTCATCCATCGAATTTTCCTTTTTTTTTTTTCCTTTTCTTTCATTTTTTCTTATATTTCTTTTTCTTCCTTTTCTCTTTTATATTTCTCATTTAGTCATTTGGATTGCATCAACCGAATGGTCCAAAAGTGGGGGAAACTCCCCCCCACTTTCCTCCATTTCCACTTGTCATCACCACCATCTTTCTCTTAATTTTTTTATTTTTCTTTTCCCTTTATTTCCCTCTTTTGACACATGGCTCAATGTGAGCCATTCACACAAGTGCACCATATGGCTCATGCCATGTATCACTCCCCTAGGGTGCCATGTGGCATCCACATGATCATGCCATATGTCACCTCTGACACTCAATGTCTCGAAAAACGTGAAATTCTGACTGTCTCAGAATCCGACGAAATTCGACGGGGTAACTAGATTTTGCGAGAAGAATTTAAAGGTGAAGTCTGTTTTGTCATCCGAGATTTAGAAAATTTCCGGTTTCCAACCAACATTACCGTTTTACTCTTACCTAAAAAACTAAATTTTTTTCGAGTTTTACATACTGAAGAGGTTGTCAGAGACATCCCGCATTCGCCAGGGCCAACATAGCATTAGGAGTCCATCATATTAGGTCCATGGTGCTTTTAATGTAAAGAAATGTAAAATTTTGTATATGGATTAAACTTAGAGTAAAGTACAGTAAATAAGGACTTAAATAGCAATAGTAAGGACAATTTAAACACCACAACAGTGGTAGTATTACAAGTTATGTCGTTATGATTTATATGATTGAAATAGGCCCACCAATGTCGGAAAAATCAAGTTAGAAGCCCTAGTCCCGTGTGGTGTCCCCTCATCGCTTAGCGAGGGAAGGGGCGTTACATCCCCATTCTTCATATATTATCTTAGATCCTCTTTAAGAGATTATCTTAGATTATGGTTCTGGAAGTGCTAAAGTGAGCTTGTAGTGTTACAATGGTTATCATGCGCACACTTCACCCTCATTCATCAGTAAATCGCTAGCCATCATCAATGACATCTTTATAGTAGGAGATCCCCGCCATGGTTGGGTGTTAAAGTCTTTATTGGAGAGACTCTATCTAGGCTGAATCAACCTAGAGCTAGAAACTCATCTCGGTTGGATAACATAGAAACAGCTCTGTAATGATCTCATTATTTAAAGAACAAATGCTCAGCAGGACATGTATGATTAGATTGGGATCATTACACATTTGTTTAGACGTGAAATGGTAGAAAGCTGGAAATGATACTAAGTTATTTTCATATTTATACAAATAATATATGGTATATAGGATAGAATGTAAAACCCAAGAAAATTGAATTTTTCTGAAAAATAAAAAAAGTGATTTGTTGATACAGTATAAGTTGAAAACCTAAAAATCTTCTAGATCTCAAATAATGAAATAAACCTCACCACTAGATTCGTCACACGAAATCTAGTTACCTAGGCGAATGTCGTTGAATTCCGAGATAGTCAGAATTTCACATTTTTTGAGGTAACGAGTGTTGGGTGGCACATGACAAGCCATGTGTCAAAATGCCTGCATGTAGGACACATGGCAAGCCATGTGAGTGACACATGGCACATGGCAAGCCATGTGTCAACATGCAAGTAGTTGAATTTGTGTATAAAATGGGAGGTCACAACCAGTTTGTAGAGGAGAAACATAAAGGAAAGGAGAAGGAAAAGAAAAAGAGAGAGAAAGGAAAGAAAGAAAAAGAGAGAGAAGGAGAATAAAGGGAGAGAGAAAGAGGGAGAAAAGCAAGTCGGTGTTCCAACGGTCGGAATTCGTCAGACTAAGAAGTAAAGTCCGTATATTCAACGAGGGCTGTGCTTTAAGAGGTAGGGATTCTTCCTACTTTGGTTTATTTTTCACCATAAGGGGTTGTTTTTAAAATATGGGAATACTGCCCTGTTTTGATCCTACGCACTGGCCGGATTTTAGCACTAGTTTTAAGTTTGGAAACATAGAGAATTTGGACTCAAGTCCTCCATAGAAATTGTAGCTGCATTTGTGAACTTGATGTTAGGCTTTTGAATCACTCGAATTGGACCTCTACAGGTCGAGTTATGGTCCATTTCCCGGGATTTCCGCAACTTAGGTTGTTTAATAGTTTGTGTCAGAATTTCGGGACTAGTTGTCGGTGTTGATTTGGAAAATGTGTAGCTTGAGTATGGAAAGTTTATGGCCTAGTTTTGGCTTGGATTCGACCTAGATTTGTGTAGCCTATGATGGTTGTATGTGTGGATGGCTTTGTGGGCATCTCTTATGCCACAATTGGTCGTAAGAACCAAGTTGTCTTTACTTGCTTTTGATTGACTTGCTTGGTAATAATTGTTGATTGAATGTTTGATATATAATATATTGACATTGAGATGAACTATTTGGAAATTATATGCTTTTGATATAATTGTCCATGATACATGCTACATGATAAATTGTCCATATGACATGCATTACATATGTGATAGGAAATTGACTTGCAATGGCATAATGCATTGCATATGCACTGAGGCATTACGTTCATGGGTGTAAGTGTGTGGTGCCATCACACACCATCCTTGGTGGTTGATGAGTGAGCTTGATATGTTGAACGAAGTTCAACGGAGTTCCGTTGTCCGCAGAGTATGAAATGGTGCCATCAAACACCATCCTTGGTGGTTGATGAGTGGGTTGAGTACCATTGAACAAAGTTCAGTAGAGTTCCAATGTTGGTAGAGCATGAAAACTTGTGTCAGGTAGTAGCAAGCAGGGATAGATACCCCCTTGGGTGAAAGCCCCGATATTTTTGGTTATACATATGTGTTCAACGGTTAAAGCCCATGAAAGTGTCGAAAGGTGTGAAAAGCCTGTGGTGAGACCCCAAAAATTCGCTACCCAAAAATACACATGTTTTGTTAATAAAATAATCTTTCGAAGTGAAACATCCAATAAGTTTTGATATCTAAAAAACTTGATTTTGTTTCAAAGATATCATTTGATGAAATTCATCGACGATGGATGCTATCACACATTGGCTACGCATTGTGTGATGAGAGTTTGTGATGACTCGGATTTTTCATGCATTGAGTAAGTCTGATCTCATTTCATGGCATGACATGTAATATTCCATTAGAATTGCATCATTCAATTGGAATTTTGATATATATATATATATATATATATATATATATATATATATATATATATATATATCAAGTGAACATTGCATGTATATTTAGGGGGGTAATAGGCTCTGTATGAGTCTCTCTACTAGGCGTGACTCACTTTTTATGGGAAAACATTTCAAGTGCAGGGTATATACTAGTGGACGGCTCTCATTCGGGGCCGAGAGGTTGAAGAAAGCCAACTTGTGGCTGGTATAGTTATTTTTGTAAAAATTTGGAAAGAACTAGTTTTGGCATATGCCTGTGTATGCAATGGAGTTTGTAATTAAACTCACAGTAATATGTTTGAAAAATAACATAAAAAAGTTTGTGAATATTAACGGATCGGTAAATGGGATTGGGCAGTGTGATATCCAAGACATAGAATATCCATAGAAATTTTGACCCTCGCTTCACGGCTTGGTGTCGGGGCGTGAGTGTAGAAATTACAAGACTCATTGAATGGATCCCAATTAATGGGATTAGGCAGGCGTGGAGTGCTGAGATATACGCTATCACGGGTATTTCCACGGGTTGACCAGGTTGGTGATGGACCCTGGGTTTTAAGGTGTCACATAGAAGAAATAGTATTTTGATATAATACATGGTAAGAAATAGAATAAATAAATGTTAAAAGAATATTTATGGAATAAAAGATAAATATATAAATATTTTGGTCAATAAAACCAAGAATCAATCACCTATGATTCATGTCATAAGATTGAAAATTTTAATTATTTTCCTAAAACAAATGTAAGGTTTCCTTTTAAAAATCAAGAATATGACGTATTAAAACTCTCTGTTAAATTGTAAATCGAACTATTTAGGCCTTGTTTGGGTAAACATCTTAATTAAACATTTATTTTATAAGAACTTATTAGATGAGAGATTTATGGATGGCAATGGGGCGGGTTTTTTCGGGTACCCACCCCACCCCTTCTGATGAGAATCAAAACACAAAGAATCTGTGATGCCAACTTCTACAACATATAGTGGGAATTCAATCTTAATAATGGAAAATTAAGATTCGAGAGGCTATGTGATGGAAGCATGACTAAGGAATGGAGTACAGACCCGCTTGAAATTCCACTAGGCCCTATGACACAAGCTAGGGCTAAGAGATTCAAAGAAGCCCTTCATGTTTTAATCTGAGATGCCTATGTGGAAGAAGCTCGCACGAAAAGGAAACAAAGATGGTCCACGTCATCAAATTAAATCCGGACTTAGACTAAGAGCCATGGGGTTTTTGACTTGTTGATTTGCTGCTATTTTGGAGTTGATTTGCTGTAGATTTGATGTTGATTTGGTGTTGATTTCTTTGCTATTTGGAGTTGATTTTGGTGGTGATTTGTTTAAGTTCTTTAGACATTTTGGAGCTTATTTGGTTCTAATTTGTTCTTGATTAAGTGCTGATTTGGTGCTAATTTGCTATCGATTTATTCCATATTGCGGCTGATTTGATTCCCAAGCCTTATCCTAGAATTATCTAGTTTCCTTTTTTTTGCTTCTCCTCATGGACATTTTTTTAGTGTGTTACTTTAGGAAAAAGTATGTTAGTTTCCTTTCTTGTTTTTGGCCAAATATTTACTTTCCTTGTGGCCGAATATTTGATTTTCTTCATATTTTGGGCGATTGATAGGCTTGTTATCCCTACATCCTTCAAGTTTTAAGCATTAATAAAATTGAGAGTTTAAATTTCTCTTTGGTTCTTAAAAGAACTATTTGAACTTATCGGTTATTCTATGACGTTCATCAAGACTTATCAATCAGATCTCCATCATCGATTGTGGCGTCCTCACATACCAAGGTTCTTGCTTCTCTATAAGCAACGGGTCAAGGTCTTCCATCCAAGCCAAATACTAGAGCTGTTCTTTTGAGCTAATCCGATCACGGGTCTCCTCATAAGTTGACGGGGTTTGTATCATTTGGTATCAGAGCAATAAGTTCTATTTTTCTGGTTTACCTATCTTTTACATTTTTTTTTCTTTTCTTCTTTGTTCGAACCCAATTTAGTCACCACTTCCATCCGTTCCTTCTCAATTCCATTCAATCCCCAATTTTAGTCACAACCTAATATCTACTCCATCCCAAATCCGATTTTCTTCATTCTTGATCGGATATAAATTTTGTTTGTTTTCCTTTTTTTGAATAGTCCATTAAAGTTATAAGCAAAAATAAAATAAAAGAAAAAAAAAGAAAGTAAAGGAAAAGGATCCGGTCGAAAAAAAAAAAAATGTGGAAGCTGGAAAAAAAAAAAATCTATAAGTTTATCATCATTCTAGTTGTTGGTGTCTTTTTTTTTTTTTTTTTTTGTTGCTTTAAGTAAAGCTTGAATATTGGTTAACGCCACCAACATGTCCTTTGATAGGATTTTGATTGAATTTTGCGGAAAAATATGATTTGTTTGATTAGTTCCAAAAGAACTAGAAGAAATCTGAGGTGGAAAAATACGAAGTGGTCAGATTATTAGAGTGAAAAAACCAAATATATTGTGTGTATGAGTGAACTAAGTGACCGTGAAGCGAGAGTGAAGGAACTGTGACGTCCTACTTTTTTCTCTAACCTTGTTTTTTGCAGCACTATGTCAAACAACAACGCATCTAAAGGTGTGGTGGGAGGAGTTGACATGAAGTTCATTATGTAGGCCTTAACTAGCGAAGTACAGAGAATGTTTAGGGCTGAATTGGAACAATTCCATGAGATGGTGGAGCAAAGGTTTGAGCACCCACGAAACCCTCCCACAAGGCGTATAAGGGAGAGGCTGCCAAGAAGAGGGGCGCGGGTAGAAGAAGAAGGGTATGATAGAGGAGATTTTGAGGATGAGAATGGTTATGATTCAGTTGTTAGTAACAAGAGGTATGGGGGAGACATAAAGAAGATAGGAATTGGGAAGATAATAATTTGGGAAATATTAAGATAAAGATTCCATCTTTCCAAGAAAAGAATGACCTTGAGGCATATCTTGAGTGGGAGAGGAAGGTAGAGTTAGTTTTTTATTGTCTCGATTATTCCAAAAATAAGAAGGTGAAGTTTCCTGTCATAGAGTTCTCATATTATGCCATAGTGTGGTGGGACCAACTAGTGTTGAATAAGAGACGAAATAGGGAGCCATCGATGGAAACATGGGAAGAGATGAAGAGGGTGATGTGGAAGATTTGTCCGACTTACTCTTGCCGAGAATTATCTGAGCAAAGTTTGCAAAACTTTGAGGGCAAGGTAACCAAAGTATGGAGGAGTTTTATAAGGAGATGGAGGTTGCAATGGCTAGAGTGAATATTAAAGAAGATCAAGAGGCTACCATGGCGAGGTTTCTGGCGAGGTTTCTGGCGAGTTTAAACCTAGAGATTCAAAATGTGGTGGAATTGCAACATTATGTGGAGTTTGAGGATATGGTGCATATGGTCATCAAGATTGAGAATCAAGTCAAGAGGAGGGGTAGTAGCAACACACGTTCTACACCTGGTCCAAGTTCATCTACTTGGAAATTGAATCAATGGAGGAGGAAGAAGCCATAACATCAGGCATAAACAAAACTAAAACAAGGGGGAACAACCAAAGAAATAAAGTCGCAGATTCTTTCACTACTCAAAATGGTGATATTATGTGTTTTAAATGCCAAGGTAAGGGTCATATAGCAAGCTAATGTCCGAACAAAAGAGTCATGGTGATGCGGGACAATGGTGAGATTGAAATAGACAATGAGTCGGATTGTGATTCTATACCATCCTTAGGATGTGATGATGAGGGAATGCACGTTGTCCAAGGAGAACTAATGGTGGCCAAGAGAGGTGCTTAAGTGTGCAAAAATGCCCAAGGAAAATAGCGAGATCTGAAAGGGATAACATTTTTTCACACTAGGTGCCACATCGAAACAAGGTATGTAGTGTGTGATCATTGATGGGAAGTTGCACTGTGTTGCTAGCACAACCATGGTGGAGAAACTAGGAATGCCAACAAGTAGCATCCTCGACCTTATAAATTGCAATGGTTGAATGATAGTCGGGAGTGGGGTGAATAAACAAGTGTTAGTCTCTTTTAGCATTGGGAAATCACGAAGATGAAGTTTGTGTGATGTAGTTCCAATACCATGGGACCTTGTTATTAGGAAGACGGGGCAATTTGATTGGAAAGTTAAGCATGACCGGCTTCACCAATAAGTACTCGTTCGGTACTACAACCAACGGGCCGAGTCACTCTTGTTCCTTTGACACACCAAGTCAAGTGGGTACCAAAAGAGAGTGAAAAAAAGGAAAATAAGTGAAAAGGCTGAACAGAAAAAAGTGAAAGAGAGAATTAAAGAAAATGTGTGAAAATGAGAGTGAGAAAAGAAATGAGAGTGAAAGAAAAAAAGATCTTAAAGTGAACAAACGCAAGGGATAAAACAAAAAAGATCGAGTGAACTATGAAAAGGAAACAAAGAAAGGAAAGCTAACATAAAAGATAGTGAGCTCGAGAGTGCTTTTTATTCTAACAAGCTATGTTTGTACTTTTGTCTGAGGAGGCGCTTTTGAGAACAAATAATGATCTTGATTCTTCTTTTGCTGTATTGTATTCTTCCCTTGTACGAGTTCAAGTATGTAATCCTTGAGAATGATCTAATGGTTTGCCACCGAGGGGCAAAGGCTTCAAAGCTAGTAAGAGGAATTATTGATTAGTCCATGTGTTCTACATGTATTGCCCAGACAAGAAGGATGGACCGTGGAGGATGTGTATTTATTTTCATGCTATCAATAACATTATGGTTAATATTCAAGGACGAATCTTTTCAAGGAAGCGGGGAATGATGAGAATCAAAACACAAAGGATCCATGATGCCAACTTCTACAACATATATTGGAAATTCAATCTTAATTATGGAAAGAATTGGGGTCGGAGGCATGTGATGGGCATGGCTAGGAATGAGTGTGCGAACCCACTTGAAATTCCCAGGCCTGTGACACGGCTGGGGATTGAATTCAAAGAAGCCCTTCATGTTTTAATCCGAGATGCCCACATGGAAGCAGCCCACGTGTTCAACTCAAAAAAGGAAACAAAGATGGTTCATGTCATCAAATTAAATCCAGGCTTGGACCAAGAGCCAAGGCATTTTTTACTTGTTAATTTGCTGCTATTTTGGAGCTGATTTTGTGCTGATTTGTTCTTGATTTGTTGTTATCTTGGAGCTTATTTGGTGCTGATTTGTTCTTGATTTGTTGTTATTTTGGAGCTTATTTGGTCTTTGATTTGTTTTCTACGATTTCTTTATTGATTTGGTCTTTGATTTGCTATTGATTTATTCAGGATTGTGATGATTTAAATTCCCAAGCGCCCATCCTGGGAATTATCTAGTTTTTCTTTTTGCTTCTCTCATGGACATTTTTTTTAGTGTGTTAATTTAGGAAAAAGACATGTTAGTTTCATTTTCTTGTTTTGGCCAAATATTTGCTCACTTTGTAGTAAAATATTTAGTTTATATTCTTGTATTTTTGAGAACTTTATTTATAAGGTTTTGGTATCACTACGTTCTTCAAGTTTCAAGCATTCATAAAATTGAGAGTTCATTCTGCTTTGGATTCTTCAAAAAAGCTTTCTTTTGAACTTATCGGGTTGATAAGTAGCGTTCATTAGAACTTATCGTCGGATGCCAAAGTCGCGTCGTGGCGTCCTAGCATGCAAGATTCTTACTTCTCTATAAGCAACAGGTCGAGGTCTTCCATCCAAGCCAAATACGATAGCGGTTCTTCCGAGCTAATCCGATCATGGGTCTCCTCACAAGTTGACGGGGTTCGTATCACCGCCCTGCCCCACCCCTAATGGAAAGGGTTTGGGATAAGCATAATCGGGTATGAGATAAAAAATTTATACCCGAGATAGAGTTCGAGGAGTAATTTATGAGTTTTCAAGCGCCCTTTCGCCCAAATTATAAGGTACATTAGTTACCCTCATCTCAAATTAAAATATGCCTTGCACACCCACTCATATATAAGAGATTTTCGTTTTAGGGTTTTTTCAATTTCCCTCCCAAATTTATTCTACTTGAGTTTTTTCAATTTCTTTCCCAGATTCATCCCAGTTTTCTTCGAGAGCTCAATCTTTGCACTTAGCAAGGGCCGCAATAATCACTTAGAGTAAAGCTCATGTCGTGGATAATGATATGCCAGTGAACTTCATAGTTATTTAGGTATCTGGGGCATAAGCTTTTGGGGCCTTGAGGCAAAATGTGCACTTAAGGCCCAAACTTTTTAGAAGATGTGTCTTACGTCGAATCTGAGAAATAAAAATTATATATCTCGTAAATATTATTTATAGTTTTTATCTAATAATAAAAATCTGATAAAGTAAAATAACATTAAACGCTAAAAATCGAAACATCACTAGTAATACCACATCATTACAAGAAACATTTTCCAAAACAAAATAACTAAACATTATTAATACTTCTTATCATCACAAAAATTATAAGTTAAGAAAAAAACTTCGTGGATCTGTCAATTATAAATGAGAAAATAAATAAATCGATAGATTTTTCTATTTTTAATTATATGTCATAATTTTTTTCTTCTTTTTACATAATTTTCTTCAAAAGTTTACCTATTGTTTACATATTTTTCTGAATTTCTTTTTTTATTTTTTCATTTTTTTGCATATTTTTTTCTATTTTACATAAATTTTAAAAATTCCCCAAATTTTCCAAACTGTTTTTTTATATTTTTCATTATTTTCAAAATTTTCTTTCTATTTTCACATAACTTTTAAAAAAAATTTACCAATTTTGCATAATTTTGTCAAGAGCTTACTTCTATTTTTTTACATAATTTTTTTATTTTTTTATATATAATTTGATTTTTAAGAACTTTCGTATAAAACTTTAAGTTTATCTCGCTTTATAAAAAAAAGTTTGTAAAACTAAAATTAAAAATGAAGCTTACAAGTGCAGGGTACGTAGCTCTAACAGTAAACAAAGCTTAAAAAATGGTTGATTCAATTGAATTAAACGTAGATGAAAAGCTTGTGAGATAGTTTGGGAAGAGAATTCGTACTAAAAAGTTGTTTAGGAAGTTAAAATGTAAAACATCTCATACGTATATGAACATAGCCAGACTGGGGTTTTGAGCACTTCATATAAAGGCCGGAAGAGAGCCTAATCCTCATTGCGGTTGCGGTCCCTGTCTCTCCTCTTCTTGGTAAGTGCCCTCTCCCTGTGTTCTTCTCTGCATCACATGTCGTTGCCGTAATTTCAGATCTGCAATTTCTTTTAATTTGTGATTGTTTGTCGCTACCGGAAAGGCATAGAAAAATGGTTTGCGGTTTGCGGTTTGCGATTTGCTCTAGGGTTATGGATTTTGTTAAAGTTAAGTTTCAACCCCCATTCCTTTTATTTCCCGGCAATCAAACTGAAGTTGTTGCTGTTATTTCTCTTCCCGTGTGACTAGTTTATATGATTGTTGGTGTTAGGAGGTAGTAGGAATTTTTTAGCGATCTAAACAACCCCATCTTGTTTGATATTTTGTTTGTTTACCGGTTTCTCAGAAATCAAGCGGAACCTTTTAGCTGTGTTTGTACAAGATTATACGTTATGATTCCCTATGTTTTAATGTTATACAATTGATTGTCTTTAAAATAATTCTTATGGAAAAAAATCAGAATGCATCCATACGTGTACACTAATGCTCCTTTCTTGTTCTCACGAAAAATATATGCTTTTTTAACCATCTAAAAAGAAACATTTGCAATTGTTTTGACCTGATTTTGTCGAATCAGGTAGTTTGAGATTCATACATCAGGAGCATTCAAACAACCAGCCAAGATGCAGAACGAAGAAGGACAAAACATGGATCTTTACATCCCTAGGAAGTGGTATGCTTCTTCATTTTACAGAGTACCCATTTTTTGTAGTCGGCTTTGTGGAGTATTGATTACCTTTTTTTTTACTTGCAGCTCTGCCACTAATAGGCTCATCACTTCAAAAGATCACGCTTCAGTCCAGATTAACATTGGGCATTTAGATGAGAGTGGAACTTACACCGGGCAATTTACTACCTTTGCCCTCTGTGGCTTTGTCCGAGCTCAGGTTATTTTTTATTGTTATCTGCAATTGAACTCGGTATTTATTTTAAGGTTAATGGCATGTTATTTAAAAGTTCAGCACTTTTGTTACCAGCTTCTTTTTCTAAGATTTGTTTTGGTTTTGGATATAACTTTGCAAACACATTGGAGAGCTGCTTGTATAAATCATTCAATTATTAAGTTAGATGAACTTTGTTTCTGACTATGAAATATAATTTGAAAATTGGATTCTATGACTCTACTTCAGAGTGAAGATTTTGTTTTTATCATGCTTTATTATTTTTGTGTTGGGAACAATCTCGTTGTAAGCGAAGGAAATGAGAAAATTCAAAAAGCAAATTTATTGAGAATGTAAGATACCCTTGAAATAGCTGAGGAATAAGACCATATCTTCTGTTGCAATGGCTTGTAAAGACTGGAGCCTATTAAGAAGTGGGCAGTGTTATTTTGGGTTGTTTTGGTTTTTGATTTAAGAGGAATGACAGAAATCAGAAATTTGATTGTAGGTGAGTTGGAAATGTAGACTTGTGAGCTTAATGAGTTCTACATATATTCCCTAGGTAGAATAGACAGGGTATAATTATATCTTAGTATGGGTACTTTAAGGTATTAACCTGTAAACTCAGGTTATACTTGACCATCGGACCATTTTCGTTCGGTAGGACAGTTTTTGTTATATTGACAGAGGTATTTACATAGGAAGGACCTTACATGGTACAATAAACATCGGATGCATGCCAGTGCTCAATTTGATTGTAAACTAAAGCCCCTGCCTGAAATTCTTTCTGTGATCTACTTGTGGATGTTATAAAGCATTATTCTGATACCTTCATATTTTTTATACAATGGTAATTCCTGTGGAATTCTTCAGTGCCCAAACTGTTGTATGGAACACGAAGAAATTGTAAACCGTTCTTTTATGGAGTTCGTAGAATTTTATTGGACTTGAAAATTCCCTTTGAGAAATAAGTTTTATTTGGGCCTATGTGTGTGACAAAATGGCTGTCTTTGCCCAACTTCGAATGTACTGTTTTTTACCAGTTTTCTATTGGTGTTTCTCATTTATATCGCTGAAGCTTGGTTGGTAATTCGATTGTTTTGAACTTTGCAGGGTGATGCTGACAGTGCCATCGATAGGCTCTGGCAAAAGAAGAAAGCAGAAGTCCGACAACAGTAGCTCCAGTCTCTCCTCGAACACTTTCCTTATTGATAGGAAGGGGGAGATAACGTGTCTGCATTAGCAATTTATATGGACTTCTTTTTGCAATGGCTTTTCTTCATTTCCAAGTACAATTGTTGAAGTTGAATATTGGCTTTGGTGGTTGATTTTGTGAACTGTGTTAGTGGTCATTATCAGATCTATAATTCCCTTGCACTGTTTAGAGCTTTTTGTTCTTCGGTGGGCGTTTAAATGCAACCTTAAACTTCCCAAAATTTTGAACTCGAGTATTCATTAGCTATGTCATTACCTTGTCAGATTTTTGGTCCATTCATTGAAAAGCACATAAAAACATGATCTTAAGTCTTGGAGTTGCAGATCTTCCTGTAGGCAATGAATGGTTAGATTTGGGTATAGTCTAAAAATTAGTAATACAGAATCACCTTAATTAATATAATATCAACTTGATATGTTGATTGATTTATAGTTTTTCAACTCTTCTGTATATACAAGTTATAGAATTTAAAATATGATTAACTTTTCTTTTGGTAATTTGAAGTGAAACTAAGTTTTTGAACTTTTTGTTGAATATAATAATAATTTGTATATAGATACTTTGTTTGGTTTTTGATGATTTATTATGGATTTCTCAGTGAATATAAGTTAAAACATTTTGGTTTTTTTATATTATATATAACGTAATTTTGGAAATGAGAGGCGATGGAAAGCTCCCAACACACTCCTCAGTCGGAGTAGGAAGAAGATTTCTTAACCCGGAGAAGATATCTTAACCCTGAATAACAAGAAAGTCAAATTGGAAATCACTAGGGTGGCGATGGCCGTGATCGATGTGGAGATGGGCTAGCAAAGATCACCTTATAGCATACGTATACTTAAGTGTGAAACCTATAGCATAAGTATCCAAACTCATGGGTTAAAACTCAAAAATCTCAATAGAAGAGGATGATGACTGGTTTACGGATGACAATGATGAAGATTACCCTATTGAGGAGATGGGGGCAGAATGCCCATCCTTCGGGCTAACTAAGAAGGAGAAGGAAAGAATCTGACGATTGTGGAAGAGGACTCTAATCATCATACTTTTGGGTGGAAATATAGGCTACCATCTTCTGCTCACAAAAATTTACGAGTTGTGGAAACCTAAATCCTGGTTGCAATTGACAAAGGTTTCTTTTGTTTCTTCCTGGCACGCTGCTCTTCGATAGAAGACTACGAAAATGCTAACTATGAGAGATCTTTGATGATCTTCAATCATTCTCTCACGATGAGATAGTGGCAGTCCAACTTCGATCCTAACCAAAACACCCTAAACAACCAATTGGTCTGGGTGAGAATACCGTATCTTCTAGTCAATATGTTGACATTGTTTTTTGATGAGGATTGTATCAAAGCTTGGAAATCCTATGAAGGTGGATGAAGCTACTATCACTGTTTCACGTGGCCACTACGCCAGAATTTGTGTTGAGGTTGACCTAATGAAACCCTTAATATCCAAGTTTAGACAACGACGAGAAGGATCCATGAATTAGAATGCAAGGGAATCCATTTGGTGTGCTTTGGATGCGGTCTATATGGTCATTGGATAGAAGAATGCCCTCTAGTCTTGAGTGAACAGACGACAACGTGAATGTGACACCCCAAAACCCGGGGACCCCATTGACAACCCGTAAATCCGTACAATTTCTATGGATTTTGGGTAACCCGATACCACACTATTGTGTCTCATTTATTGGGATCCATATTTTCATAAAAATTGGGCAGAATCTCATTTGTTTGGGAAGGCTCTGCCGGCGTATAATCTGTATATATCTTATATAATATAATCGTCGAGTGCCAGCCAGTAGTAATGATCAGCGCGAGTCGATGCGTCGTATCGATATACGTCATTTCTGGGACCCCTCATTCACCATTTAAATCTAAAATATGAAAATAAAACCTTGAGTATGGTCAGTAGAGTCCGATCATGGTCCTCTCCACCATAATTACATACGACTATTTAGACAATAGTCTAAAGAATTTAGTTACAATTCTTTGCATAACCACTTTACAAAGGTAATATCAAAGTAGAAAAAGCGTTGGCCTCCTTCATAATCATGGCGCGTCGGACGCCGGTCTCCACGTACTTGAAAGGAATCGACCCGGGTGGCGATGCCCGGTGAGAATAATTCCTCTGAGAGTACTCACCCGCAGTGCACATTCAATCTTTCACACATTCAAGTAAAACATCGCATTCTACTTAAATGTCTACGTCTGTAGGATGAGAATGTGACTCACCACAATCCCCATCCACGAGTCCTCACTTAGGCTCGCCAGCGGATGCATATCTAAGTGTGAAAATCGTCATTTATGTTCCATCAATGACCATTTTTTTTTCAAAACAAAATCTTTTTGTTTTATAACCAAAACCCATTTTATTTTACAAAATCCCCATGTGTTTAATGCATTTGTGGGCCCGCAGTTTACGGTTTCTCCGTGGGCGCCCATACGCCTTTTTGACATTTCACGGGCTTCGCCTGGGGTGATCATGTCCAACCACAACTAATAGGAATTTTGCCCTTTTTTGACATTTTTACAAGCTTTCATCGCCGGTGATCATGTCTAACCGCGAATGCCGGGTCTTTCACCCTGGGAGGGTATCTCCAAAAACAGTGTCGATCTCTACCATGCACTTACACCCATGTCATGTGATGTCCTAGTGCATAATGCAATGCAATCATGCTATTGCTCATTCATACCATGCTACATATATGATGAGTGCTATATGTGCATGCCTACTCAAGCATAATTTGAACATTTATATCAAAAAGCATACAAATTCCAAATATATCATACAATTCATGCCAACATATCATTTCACGCATACATTGGCATCACAAGTCACTACTACTCGAGTAGCGACATCCATCAACCTCTGGGCCGAATTGTAACAAGACGTGTCCACAACTAGCCTACAATAAGCCATGCAATGGCCTTATTCATACAAGCACATCACAAGCCAAACAATTAGAACACACAATTTGACTTCCACACATTTTTAACCATTATATCACTCTGTCGGCAATGATATCGTGATCATATACCTGATTGTGGCCAAGAAATACGGACACAATTCGTGCGCAACCTAAGATATGCTTGATCTGAAAAATGGACCATAACTTGAGTTATAGAGGTCCGATTTTGGTGATTCAAAATCCTAACATCAAGTTCTCAGATAGAGCTACAAGTTTCTTGAAGGATGCTAGTCCAAATTCTCACTTTTTCCTAGCCGAAAATCAATCCCAAAAACTTGGACAGTAGGTTAAGCTAAAACAAGGCAGCTTGGAGCAGTCCCGAAAAATGGACCATAACGTGAGTTATAGAGGTCAAATTTGGGTAATTCAAAAGTCTAACATCAATTTCTTAGATAGGGCTACAATTTCTTTGAAGGATATTAGTCCAAATTCTCCTTTTTTCTAACCGAAAATCAGCCCCAAAAACTAGACATCATGTAGGGTCAAAACTGGGCACTATTCCCATAACCCATTATTTTGCCAAACAGCCCCTTAGGGAAAAAAAGGGCCAAACAGCCCCTAGAATGGAAAGTAAACCAAAGTAGGAAGAATCCCTACCTCTTGGAGCGTAGAAGAAACTCTAGAAAGTCTCGTGGACACTTCCTAAACCCGAAACCTTTGATTTCCCGTACTCCTCGCTTGAATCCCCGACGAAATCTCGTGTTTTCGGTACCCACGCTTTGCCCTCGTTGAGTAGATGAACTTTTGTTCTTAGCCCGGCTGTGAAGGCGACCATGACTCATTAGAATCTTAGAGAGAGAGATCAGGAGTTTCTCTCCTCTCTCTCTCTCTCTCTCCTCTCCTTTCTCTATGTTTTCTCCTCTTTTCTTTTTTTTTTCTTTTTTTTTCTTTTTTTTTTTTTCTTTTATCTTAACTTTTTTTAAGTTAAGTTTGATAAGTGGCTCTCATGGTGCCACGTGTCACGCCATCCTTGCTCGGATCCGTTCCTATCTCGAAACAATTCATTTTCATCCAGGTTCAAGTTCAATTTATTTTAAATGAACTTAGCGACTTATTCCTAACTCGTGATTCTCGTAAAAATCAGATCCACGGGAGTCATTAGGCCCATTCATTACGTCGAAAATCGTGAAAATCCGACATCTCGAGATTCAACGAAAATTTTAAGTGGCAGATTTCGCGAGGCGATCTGAAATTAATCAGTTTAAATGCGTCAGAGATTACAATAGAAATTTTCAGGGTCGCGAGCAATTCCCAGCAATTTTATTATTTTTGCCATTTTTTAGAAAAATTAAATTTTTCCCGGGTTTTGCAGTGGACACAACGAGTAGACGAAGTTTCCATCAAGGATTTTAGAAAGGGAGGTAGTGGAATGAAGGGTGTCGTGATTGTGGATGTCAACAAGGAAGTCACGGAGTCCTTTGGGCCATGGATCCTTGCTAAGAAACGAATATGTGGATTGTAGCAACCTGAGCAATCAAAGCCTCCAAGAAAGGGGGAGCACAAGAAGGAAGAAGGAAAGAGCTATCTCTAAGGGAAGAGGTAAATCATGGGAATGAAAAAGAGCCTTGTTGTGAAATCTAAATATGCCATTCTGGAGTTGGAAGGAAGACTGCAAGTGCAGACCTCAATGAGGCAAATAAGAATCCAGTGGTGAGCCATGTTGACTAGAAAGAAGAGAAACCAAAAAGGCAAACAGGAGGGAGGAAAAGGTAAGCGACCCAATGTTCAAGTGCATGAACATGCCCTATCCCATGCAAACCCAACCGATATGAATGGTAATATCCCAAAAAGTGCAAGCCCAGTGATGTCCAAGAACAATCACTGGGTGGCAGTCAGAAGAACTGAAGAAGGAAAATCAGGACCCAACCGTGCTACAACAGAAGACACCATTAGGTTGTTGCAAGCTCTTTAAAATAAAGGAGTGATACACCAGGAGCATGACCATTCTTCTCACCATGCCCATGATAACGGCCCGGGAGGGGCTGACACCTCTGAACATCATCAGGACCCACCATCGGAGGATGAATCAGAGAGTGATGAAGAGTCAACAAATAAGTTTGTTAGCGAGGAGGATGAGGAGGACATCTAACCCTTCCCTATAAATGTGCACGGACTTGGAGGTTCTGCATGGGTAAACCATTCAGGCAACCTCCCATCTTGAGAAACAGTGAGCTTGTAGCTCGTATGGTGAGATCTTCTTATCTACGTCTCCTTTCCTCTTTGATGTAAGGACGAGACCGTGATGGATGATTTAATGGTTTAGGTAAGTTATGGATGAGTTTGTGGTAGTTTAAGGGTATTGAATGTAATTTTAAAGGATAAGGGACAAGTCCAATTCCAAAGGTCATAGGGCTTTTGAGGTTTATTTATGATGAGATTAAGGTTTAGAATGAAGGAATTTAGGTTTGAAAAAGTTCGGGTTTGGTTTGATGCAAAATAACCTGTTTTGAGAGCTAATTTGGGGTTTTCGGTATTTGGGTGAGGTATGGATGAATTTGGGTTTCTCCAAGGTTAGGGATGATGGTTTTTATTGTTCCTAGAGTGAAACAAAGTATATGAAAATGTTTTAGATGTATGGAACTAGATTTGGAAAGCTTTGGGTTGTGGTTGGAGAATTGGATTTGGAAAATTAAAAAGAGAAGATGATGAGATGAGTAGAGGTTATAGAAGGATAGATATTTACTTCACCACTCAAGGAATCCACCAAGAGATAAGAAGCTACGAACTTGCCACTCAAGGAAATCCACCTAAGAAATTAGAGAACAAGATATATACTTCGTTACCCAAGGAATTCACTTAGAAATAAGAAGCAACGAACTCACCACTCAAGGGAATCAACCCAAGAGATAAGAGAATAAGATAGAACTCTTAAAAAGAGAAATATGAAAATATTATTAAACTTGAATTGATTGTTAAAGACTAAAGAGGGTAGATATATAGACCCTATACTTTCTAAACCAAATAAAGGAACTCCTACTTTGACTTGGAAAACAAGACTTTCTAATTGAAATAAAACAAACTACTCCTAAAAGCAAATCTTTCTAAAAGGAAATAACAACTCTTACTCGACTAGGAAAACAAAGTTTATAAATTAAATAAAGAAATTACTACTTGGACTTTGAGAACAAATCTTTCTATAATAAAACAACTTCAAATCAAAATAGTAACAAGACTCACAATACTTGGATTTAGAAATAGATTTGGTGTCTCCATGGTTTCATAACCTCCCGAATTCGAATTTTCCATAACGAAGATCGAATTCCCAATGTTTGTTGTAGAAGCTCCTGCATCACTTTTTCCTTTCAAGCCTCTTGAAAATTTGGAGGCTCTCCTTCAGCAAGAGGCCATGGGTTCTAAAAGTCCAAGAAGAGTCCTTTTGTTTTTCAATTGAAAGAGTTATACATTAATTGTTCTTTATTCAATAGAAATAAAATATTCTAAAAAATGAACAATTTAAAAACTTAACAAAATGTGTTGAAATGGTATTCTTTTTTCATTCGTATATTATTCTGAATACAAGACCCTGTTCATATAAAGAATACAAGGTTGCTAACTATGGAAAAAAAAATAACCATATACGCAAGTTTTGGCTAGGATAATGGTGATACATGATTTCTGGGACTGATTGACTATAATCAATAATGAATTCTAATTCCATGATTCTAGTAATCAATCTCAAATGACAGCTCATGCCAATACTTTCCCTCAAGTTGGTGCATGGATATCTTCTATGCCCAACTTGTCTAGAGAGCTGTAGAACACCTTGCTTGAAACAACTTTTGTAAGAATGTCTGCCAATTGCTCTTCTGGTTTTATGAATGGGAATTGAACTTCCTTTGCCTCAAGCTCGTCCTTGATAAAATGTTGGTCTACTTCCACATGTTTGGTCGTATTATGTTGGACTGGATTCTGTGCAACCTCTATAGTTGCTTTATTGTCACATAACAATTTCATAGCTGGTCCATATGAGTAGCTGACTTCTTTTAACAATTCCCTCAACCATAGGAGCTCACAAAGTCCTTTGGTCATGCCATGAAATTCAACCTTTGCACTAGATAATGCAACCACCTTTTGCTTTTTACTCCTTAAAGTGACAAAGTTGCCTCCAACAAAAGTGAAATACCCAGATGTAGATTTTCTATCTATAATGGTTCTAGCCCAATCTGCATCAGTGTATGATAATGGAGTGATTGTACTTTCTAAACATGGGCCCTTTTCTTAAATATGCTTTAAAATATCGAAGAATTCGAATTACAACATCCATATGTTCTTCACTTGGATTATGCATAAACTGACTCACCAAACTTACAACATAAGCAATATATGGCCTTGTGTGTGATAAGTAAATTAACTTCCCCACTAGCCGTTGGTATCTCTCTTTGTTGGTCGGTACTTGTTCTGGATGTTCTCCAAATTTGTGATTTTGGACTATTGGTGTGTCTACAGGTTTACATTCAAACATCCCTGTCTCAGCTAGCAGGTCAAGTACATATTTTCTTTGTGAGAGAAATATCCCTTAACTTGATCGAGCTACTTAAATTCCTAAAAAATATTTTAGGCCTCCAGGATTTTTCATCTCAAACTCAGTTGCTAAATGTTCTTATAGGCTTGTAATTTCCTTTCATGTCGTTTCTGCAATTATCCTTATCATCAACGTAAATCAAAAGAGTAGTTATCAACCCTTTTCAATGCTTCAAGAATAAAGTGTGGTATGAATTGCTTTGTTTGAAGCCACACCTTTTCATGGTCAAAGTAAATCATCCAAACCAAGCCCTTGGTGACTGTTTTAAACCATATAACGCCTTTTGTAACCTGCACACTTCTCCATTTTGTGAGGCAACAAAGCCTGGTGGGACATCCATATTTACTTATTCTTCAAGGTTCCCATGAAGGAATACATTTTTTACATTGAATTGGTGAAGTAGACAATCCAAATTTGCAGTGATTGACAATAGCACCTTGACTGTGTTCAGTTTTGCCATTGTTGAAAACGTCTTTTGATAATCTATGTCGTTTGACAATGTGTGCCCCTTCGCAGCAAGTCTCGCCTTATACTAATCTATTGTTCCACCAGCCTTGCATTTAATAAAGAGCACGCATTTACATCTTACTGATTTTTTCCCTTATGGTAGTGCCATATGTTTCCATGTATTGTTCTTCTCTAGAGCTGCCATTTCTTCATTTATTACCTGGGTCCATTTGGGCTCATTCAAAGCTTCTTGTATTGTATTTGGAATGTGCTTAGTGGACAACTTGTGCACAAAGGTCTTGAGTGATGGAGACAGTCTTTGAGTACTGACATGGTTAGCAATAGGATACTTGGTTCTTCCCTCTTTATGGTCAGGAGAGTATCGACTTGGCGGCTTGCCAAGATTATACTTGAAAGGTAACTTGTAGCCAACAAAATTATTTTCATTATCATTAGGAAGGGGACTTGGAGAGCGTACCTCGAGATTATTCTCAGGAGACTGGTCAGCTTGTACTAGATGAAGGAGGGGTTGTTCTTGTCCTTGTTCATTCTCTAATTCATCTTGTAGATATGTCTTCAGCTCTAGCCACTTACACATTTTCTTGAAAACATGGCCAATTCTTCCAGCTAGTATTCATATTTTGCTCTTCATCACTCATCTACCCCTAAAGAGAAGAATTGGAACTTGGTGCTTGGAAAAAATATTAAGTTTTAAGAAAAGTAACATCCATGGTAACATAAATTCGCCTAGTAGCAGGATCATAGCATCAGTAACCCTTCTTATGTGTGGCATAGCCCAAGAAAATGTAGCGAACAACACATGGATCAAGCTTTGTTCCCTAATTTTTGTGAAGGTGCACATACACTACACATCCAAATATTCATGGTGGAAGCATAAGAATAGAGGGAAGCTCTACATGATGTGTGAAGGCTTGTAATGGAGTATTAAAATTCAATACTCTAGAAGGCATTTGATTCAATTGGTAGACAGTTGTTGCAATTGCATCTGTCCAATACCGTTGGGGTGCATTTGCTGCAATTAAGAGAGCACGAGCTATTTCTAGAATGTATCTGTTTTTCCTCTCTGCAACACCATTTTGTTGTGGTGTTTGGGAGCATGTTGTCTCATGATACAACCCATGTGTTCAAAAATAGTCATGCAATTCTTTGTTGTCAAATTCTCCACCATTGTTAGAGCGAAGGATCTGAAGTTTGGAAAAAAATCGAGTCTTGATCATAGTGTGAAAATAACAAAAAATTCCAACTACCTCACTTTTATTTTTCATCAAGTATAGCCAAGTCATACGTGTGCAGTCATCCACAAAAATCACAAACCATCTAATGCCTAAAGAAACTAAAATGGGAGCTAGTCCCTAAACATCAGAGTGGATCAACACAAATGGTTTCTCACACCTTTTTGAATTTATTGGATAAGAGACTCGATGACTTTTAGCTAAGATGCAAGTTTTGCATTTGAAAAAGTACTATCTAGGTGGGAGAACAAACTTGGAAACAAGTGTCTTAAGTGAAAGAATGATGGATGTCTCAATCGATGATGCCATAACCAAATTTCTCGTTCTTTGTCACTATTTCGATCAACTTTGTTTGCCTAACCAACATTAAAGTCATCCATGTAGTACAACCCTCCTCATTTAGTACCATGACCAATAATGTCCTTGGTGAGAATATCTTGAAACGAGCAAAATTTAGGATAGATTAGTGCACAACAATTCAATTCTTCGTTGCTTGTCCCACCGATAGCAATTTATTAGAAAGAGTAGGAACTAGCAGAGTATTTGATAAAGAAAGAGATGATGAAAGTGTCCCTATTCCAGCCCTTGTAACTGAATATTTCACACCATTTGCATTGGTAATATGAGTTCTTCTTGGTTGATTTGTCTCAACAAAATCTTGTGGATCGAAAGTCATGTGATCAGTTACCCCTGAGTCAATAATCCAATTGTGGTTACCCGATTCATTATTAGCCAAAGAAAAATTTGCTGCAGCTAATGAAGATTCATCTTGAGGCATGAGAGAAAGGTGAGGTTTAGTTGGAGATGTTCTTTCTGCATTGGCAAGATCAATACGACTGCTTTCCCGCTTTTTCTTTGACTTGAGTTCATGCCACCAATCCGGTTATCCATTTAATTTGAAACAAGTCTCTAAGGTATGCTTCATGTTCCCATAATGTGTACAACCTCCTTCATTAGGTTGCATCTTTGTCTTTATCAAAATGTTTAGCTTTTTATTTGTCATCACTTGAAGTGAAGGTTACTGCAATAATTTCTATCCTCCTTTTGATACCATAGCCATGGTGGATATGGTCTCTTCTTTTGTTAACATCACCATTTGTCTCAGGTCCTCTCAATGAACATGGGCATAGGCTTGTTCAAGCACATCATCTTGAATCTTGTCTAGGCGATCATCAAGACCATCCAAGAGCGTATAAACTCTATCTTCTTGGATCATAGAATTATGCTTTTGTATATTAGCCTCACACTTCATAGGATTTAGTTAAAATCTACTCTCAAGGCCTTGAAGGGTGTTGTAATATAATAAATTGATCCCTTACACTTGTTTGAGTCTTGTCACTTTCTTCGCCAGGAATCCTGGAGCTTGTGAAGAGTTAGAGCCATCAAAATATTTTGTTGCAATATCATCCTATACTGCCTTTGCCATTGGAAATCTAATGTGTTTCCAATTGTTTGGATCATGGAATGAGTAGCCATCCACTTTATTGCTGCATTTTAGATTCTCCACTTTCTAAAGGTAGGATATGTCTCTAGTGGCTGTGAGAGGTCTCCATTTATGCATCCCAACTTGTCTTTTCCAAAGATATACATCTCTACAAATTGGGACCAGAGTCCGTAATTCTTATCATCCAACTTGATGCCAATTGGTACAACAATAGGCTCATGAATTGTTGGAGCTGGTGTTTGATTCAACATATGTGATATTCTGGATGTTAAATCCTTAAGCATAGAAGGATCTTCTTGGGAACTTCTTATAGGAGTATGATCTCCCATTTTTTTCTTAAAAAAAGGATCATACATGACCTGGAGTCACCTGCTATGATAGCATGTTGAAATGGTATTCTTTTTTCATTCATATATTATTCTGAATACAAGACTTTGTTCATATAGAGAATACAAGGCCGCTAACTATGGGAAAAAAAAACTATTTACACAAGTTTGGCTAGGATAATGGTGATACATGATTTCTGGAACTGATCGACTATAATCAATAATGGATTCTAATTTCATGATTCTAGTAATCAATCTCAAATGACAACTCATGCCAATAAAATGAAGTATTGTTTAGTTTTTAAGTTTATGCGGTTGTAAGTATACAAATCAATTTTGGATACGCATTTCAATTTTATAAAACATAATTCAAAATCTAATTCAATAATAAAATAAATTTTAATGTAAGTTAAAAAATAAAAGTTCAAATACAAAGGGTATATGCCCATCATCAATTTTGGGTATGCTTTTGCTCATCATGCCTAGCTCAAATGGTAGAGTGTTCGTTGTTTCAAACAAGCAAGGGGCATAGGATGTGGTTTTAAGTTCAAGTCCTAATGAGGACAATTTACTATCTTAAAACTAAAGTGTATTAAGAATAAAAAATAAAAATTTGGGTACACATTTCAATTTTATAAAACATAATTCAATAATAAAATAAACTTTAATATAAAGTTAAAACAATGTTAAAATAAAAAGTTTAAATAAGAAGGATGAAGTAAGTCTATTCGTTGATACCAAAGTCATATGTTATATGTTACTCTAACATATAACAAAGTCATATGTTATAGTATGTATCATTCTTTACATATAGACTCGTAATTAGATTAGGAAGATTACCTATTGTATAAACTAATCATCCTGTATTTATACTTACGACGATTCAATGGAAAATACACCACGGAATTCATTCCTCCAATTCCTCTCTTAGCTTTTCTACATGGTCTTAGAGCCTAGGGCTCGAATTTGAGAATTTTTGGGAGAAATTTGAAGGATTCTTGGAAGTTCATAGGAAGGAGGGAGTGAGTTCTTTTTTAAATACCTATTTCGAGGGAGGGTAGATCGACATCACCGACATAGTGAAGATCGTTGGCCGCCAATGAGTCTTTGCCACCAGAATCTGTGCGGAAAGTGAGGTGTAGTACATCACAGTGATTCAACCACATTTCCTCATGCAAGCGCCTTGAAAATGTGGGGTACTTCCTCTAGTGGCATGCCTCCTCCACCAGGGTTGCTAGTCGCCGATAAGTCTCCTCACCTACATGGTTTTCCTGTTTGCACCTGGATTGCTACTTTTCTTAGTTTTTGTGTTTGACAACCTCTTTTCCTTAGGGTTTTTGCATGATTTCTTTGATCTCTGATTTCTGGAAGTGTTTTATGGCCCTGATCTCCTTCCCTTAGCATCATAATGAGTGATTCATAAGAGAGAAAAAAAATGTTTCGATGCCTAAAGTGGTCCTGATAATGTCCAAAATCATGGAGCTCGCCGACTGAATCAATTATTTGGAATGGGTAAAATGATTATGGCTTGTCGGAGTATATGTATGGCTAGTCATCTCATTAAGGATCCTCCAATTGATGATTTGAAAGAGCAGTAGATGGAGGAGGATGCTCATCTTTTCATACAAATTCGTAATTCTATCTATAGTAAGGTGCTTGGTCTCGTTAATCAATATGAGTTTGTTAAGGAGTTAATGGATTATTTGGAGTTTGTGTTTTCTGAAAAGGGGAATGTTTCTTGAATATTTGATTTGTGTAAAAGCTTTTATCGATAAGAGAAACATGATTAGTCTTTCACATAATTTTTTATGGACTACAAAAAGACATGAGGAACTCAATATGCTTATGTCGTTTAGTCCATATGTTAAAGTTCAGCAGACTCAATGGGAACAGATGATAGTAATGGGATTTCTCGCCGCCCTTTCTTTTGAGTATGATTCAGCTAAGGCTTAGATTTTGTCTAGTCCTAAGATATCATCCCTCCAAGATACTTTTAGCAAGATACTTCGCACTAAAATCTCCTCTTCCATCTCCTCACCTGCTCATCGATTTTCTTAGATCAACAGTGCTATTGTTGGTTGGAACATTGGTGAGTCAGGGAAGCAACAATACATAAACAGTGGTCCAGGCAGTAACTCTAGAGGGCCAAGCTCTAGAGGAATTGTGTGTTATTACTGTCGTAAGCCTAAACATGTGATACAAGATTGTAGGAAACGACATCATCGGAATTAGAGATTTTAATTTGCTCATGTAGCTTTCACTAATGAGACATCAGATAAGCCGGTTCAATTCTTAGCAAATCAGGAATCATTGAAGTCTTTATCTACTTCGATTACTATTATTCCTGAATCAGGTAACCCAAATAAATGCCTTGTTTCTTCTTCATCATCTGAATGGGTCATTGATTCTGGAGCCACCGATCATATGACATGTAATTTTATAGCCTATTCTCTACCTTTTAGTCACAACTCTCAACGTCCATTGTCACTCTGACAAATGGATCACACAGTCATGTGTTCTTGGGTCAAACATAATTTTTCCCACTAAATATATTCCTTTGTTATCCGTCTTGAGTTTACCAAATTTCTCTTTTAATTTGATGTATGTGGGAAAATTAACTCGAGCACTTAAGTGTTATATCTCACTCTTTCCTGATTTTTGTCTCTTTCAAGATCTTATGACGAAAAAGATTATTGGTAGAGGACGTGAGTTTGGGGGTCTGTACATCCTTGATCTTGCAATACCAAGACTTATTGTTTGTTCTAGAGTTACTACACCACTTAAGACTCATTGCCGATCGGGCCATCTCTCTCTTCCCTTGTTGAAGAAATTGTGTCCTCAATTTTTGAGTTTATCGTTATTAGATTGTGAGTCTTGTCAATTTGCAAAGCATCGTCATCTTAATTCTAGTCTTGGAGTCAATAAACGAACTAGTGCTCCATTTGAGTTAGTCCATTCTGATGTGTGGGGTCCATGTCCAATTGTGTCCTTGATATTTTGTCACTTTTGTCAATGATTATTCAAGAACCACTTGGTTATATTTATTGAAAAACCTTTGTGAGTTATTTTCTCACTTCCTTGCTTTTTGTGTTGAGATTCACACTCAATTTCATGTTTATGTTCAAAGTATGAGAAGTGATAATACTAAAGAATACCTTTCAAAACAGTTTCAATCATTCATACTTTAAAATGACATCTTTCATCAGACTTCTTGTGTTGATACTCCTTCTCAGAATGGTTTTGCTGAGAGAAAGAATAGACATCTTGAAATTGCTAAAGCTCTATTATTCCAAATGCATGTGCTTAACTTTCATTTCGATCAGTTTTCCACTGACTTGTTTTTGATTAACCGAATGCCTTCCCCAGTCTTGAATTGGGAAACTACATGCCTTAAAAATACCCAAATTTTTATAATAAAAATTGTGTATTAAGTTATGAGTGAGCCAACTTGGGTATTTTTAAAATTGTTAGATGAATATTGATTAAATGATTATCGAATCAGGAAATAAACCCAAGTGAAAAAAAAATAAAAGGACAAATGTGGAAGGTAAAATGGGACACAAGGGTCAATTGTAAATAGGATTTATATGTCTAAGTGAAATTATGAAATAAATGAGTAAGGGGGAAATAAATAGTAAGGAAAAAATAATAGGAGACTTAAATGAAGAATAATAAGAAATGGAGGGACCTAAATACAAAGAAATAAAGAAAAAAATCAAGGAGAGGGCATGTGGCATGTAGGAAGGAGGAAGTTTCCTCCCTTTTTAAAATATGATTAAGAGTGATCAAAAGGAGAAAAAAAAGAAAGCCATATTTGAGAGGAGAGTTAGAGAGGCTCTACCTTCTCTAGATTTTACTTGTTGGATCATAGGTTTCCGGCAAAGCAGAGGAAAGTCCTTCCCTCGTGACAAGAGCTACAAGAAGAGACGGAATCGGGGTTTGACGAGCTCGAGGTAGGTCTTCTCTACTTTGGTTATTTTACTACTGGGGTTGTGTGGTGGTTATCTTGCCTTAGGGGAATGTTTGGTTGTATTTTAAACCATGGGAAGCTGCCACATTGTGGTAGTGCGCATTAGCCAGACCTTAGAACTGATTTTTGGGTAAGAAATAAAGGAGAATTTGGAAGTGAGTCGCTGGTAAGTGGCCACGTAAATGAGCGATGTTAGGATTTGAATTTCTCAATTCGGACCTTTGTAGACAAATTATGGTCCTTTGCGAAGTCGACCTATAAAGGTCAACGAGAGGGTCGACCCGGTAAGAATTCGACATGTGTAGAGGTCGGCGGAGGTCGTACCGTAGGGTCGGCGGAGATCGACTGTGGGGTCAGTAGGGTCAGCTGCTGGGATTGACTCGACCGGAGGTCGACTCGAAGCTCGGTCGGGTTCGGTCCGGCTCAGTGGGTGTGACTGAGTATGACCTCCAACTTCCGGAAGGTCGCAGCACTCTTCGTCAGAACTGTTTCGGGTGTTCTTGGACTCTATGGAAAGCCCATTGAGTCAAGAATCCATTCATATTCCTGAGGAGGATAGCAGGTGTCAGACTGAGGTGTCAAACCGAGTTTACCGAGGTCAGGTCAGCTTCGATTAGTTGGTCGGCTTCGGTACGGGTGTGACTACGTATGACCTCGACTTCCGGAGGGTCATAACTCCTTGATCTGCGTTTTCGGTTATTGGACTCTATGGAAAGCCCATTGAGTCAAGAATCCATTCATATTCCTGAGGAGGATAGCAGGTGTCAGACCGAGGTGTCAAACCGAGGTCAGGTCAGCTCAGTTAGTTCAGGTCAGCTCGAGTACAGGTGTGACTACGATATGACCTCCAACCGGAAGGTCTTAACTCCTTCGTCCGATTTCCGTTTCGGGTGTTCTTGGACTCTATGGAAGCCACGTTGAATCAGAATCCATTCATATTCACGGGGAGGATAGCAGGTGTCAGACCGAGGTGTCAAACCCTAGTTTACCGAGGAGTCAGGTCAGCTCGATTAGTTCAGGTCATTTCGGTGGTGTGACTACGTATGACCTCCAACTTCGGAAGGTCATAACTCCTTCGTCAAACTCCGTTTCGGGTGTTCTTGGACTCTATGGAAATCCCATTGAGTCAAGAATCCATTCATATGCCTGAGGAGGATAGCAGGTGTCAGACCGAGGTGTCAGACCGAGTTTACCAAGGTCAGGTCAGCTCAGTCAGTTCAGGTCAGCTCGGCTGGGTGTGACTACGTATGACCTCCAACTTCGGAAGGTCATAACTCCTTCGTCCGAACTCCGTTTCGGTGTTCTTGAATATGGAGAGCCCATTGGTCAAGAATCCCATTCATATTCCTGAGGAGGATATCAAGTTTCAGACCGAGGTGTCAGACCAGCTTTACCGAGGATTGGGTCATTTCGGTCAATTCGGGTCAGCTTGGTGAGTGCTGACCTCACGTATGACCTCTAACTTCGGAAGGTCATAACTCCTTCGTCTGAACTCCGTTTCAGGTGTTCTTGGACTCTATGGAAAGCCCATTGAGTCAAGAATCCATCTATATATAGCTTGTTGAAATTGGAACCTATATTAAACTCTGAAAATCAATCCTAACCAAAATCACTAGTACGCACAAATAATATTGTTCTTTAATGGTTTTGGAATAGGGGCTGACGAGGAGGAAAACCCAAACTGAGATTGAGACTCCGAGGACTTGAACCAAAGTGCAAAGCTTTGGTTGTTCTACCGACTTCTATTCCTCGTTTCAAGTTTTGCATGTTTGTTCTCTGACTCTATTCTTGGTTCCAGTGTTTTGGTAGTTTACCAAATAAATACGAAATGAGTTATATGAAATGAACATATCTTTGAAATGATATTAGAAAGTGCATATGGATTGAAATGTGATATTTGAAATGTTTGGAAACCGAATGAATATGAAGGATAAATCGAATTGTGAACGAATCGGTCAATTCTTGACATCTTAAACTGAATCGATATACCGAATGAATCGCTGACGGGATGCACTAATCGGCATCTGTCACGAAGGCACCCCGAAATTGTCCAATGTCCCACTTGGCGGGATGCACCAATCGGCATCCGTCATGATGGCGTATGGCATTTAAGTGATACCACATGTCGGGGTGCACCAAACGGCATCCGTCATGATGGGAGACCGAATTGTTAAATGTGTAAGCACATTACCGAATGATAATAAGGACATGATTCATCAAACAAAATCCGTCAGAAATGTGAATTGAATAGTCAAAGTGAAATAACCAACATTGACAAGTAAAAATGAAATTTTATGTATGCGCATAAATCTCATAAATTGAATTGTGAATTGAATTGTTGCATTGAAAATGCATGTTGTGATATAATAAATGATTGTAAAATGAAAGCAGGAGAAAATGAATAGCATGAGTATATGCTGATATAATAGGCATGGTTTAATGTTAAATGCATGTCAAGTTAAATTGAATATTGGAATGATGCTGTATAGAACCATAGCGTGAAAATCTTTGGCGTGTGGTTATCTATGCGCGGGTTTCAGTGAACGGGAAGGAAGACAAGATCGTGAAGCGTAGAGTCATAGAGCAAGTTGCGGCGTATAAGTATATACCCCGCCATATGCATAGTTGAACTCTGAATTAATGTTTTGTTTTGTTTAAAAAGGCATAGAATGCCTTCATTGCAATTGCATTTTGAAAAGTGTAAATGTTTATGGGCCTCCCATTTGAAAATGCTTCCGCGTAATTGAAAACCTTAAAATGAAATAACATAAATAAATGTTTTGATAAGATAAATGAAAACGTCGGAGTAAACCGGGCTCCAGTTCGGACCCGCCCTTCGGGTCGAGCGAGGATTCGGGTCGCGACACTTTTGAAAAAAAGAAAACTTAATAACATGTAAAATAAAAGAATTAAATGGGCGTTCCCGAGGTTTCGGTTCAGATTCGCCAAACCGAGTCGGGCTCGGGGGTCGCTACAAACTCTGTATTACATCATTTTCCCAAATAAACCTCTATTTCATGTTGAGCCTCGAATATTTTGATGTACTTGTTTTGTTCGAGATGTTTGTCCGCATGTGTCTAAACTCGACCATAAGTCACATGAAATGTATTTTTGGCTATTCTGAGTTCATAAAGGGTATAGATATTCTTTTGTCTGAGTCTTCATAAGTACTTGGTTTATGCTAATGTTACATTTCTTGAGCATGAACCTTCTCTTCACCTTTGACTCACACTAGTCAAGGGGAGGAAGACGACTTACTAGTTTATACTATGGCCTCACCCATTGTCTCTCCAGAACTTGCTCATGTTCCTACTGTTGTGGTATAGAACGTTCAATGTTTCAAAAAGGCATGGCTTAAGGGAGGACAACGTTTTAAAAAGGCAGGGCATAGGGAGGTGAGGTCTCAGGTTCGAGTTGAAGCTTGCAAAAAATACCTAACGGTTTCATGTTTAGGGTATAAAATAAAGTAAATGAAAATTTTCCAAAATTTAAATCATAAGAACGAAAAAAATATACAATCCAGAAATTTTATAGGAAGCCAAATAAATTTAGTAAAAATGTCAAATGGGGACCCAAGTGTCCTAAATGAAGAGTGTAGTATTAAAAATATGAATGAAATGAAATGAAATGAAAATGAAATTGAAATGAAGTGTTAAAGTGAGAAAAATGAGAAATGGGGATTTGTGTGTACTTAGAACGAGGCCTTATGAGACATGGAGATTTAAGACCACATTTTTTGTCTTTGAAGACAAAACTTTCATTTGGGCATTTTGTGTGGGAGAGCTAGGGCATCATCGGGTTGAGTCTTGAGAGAAAAATTGGTGATTTCTCCATGTGAACAAAGATTTGGTGGTCAAGAACAGAAGGAACGGTATTGAAGAATCAGATTTGAGGGTAGAGACAAACCCTTTTACCCTTCTTTTGTGTTTGGGTTTGGAGAAAAACCCTAGCTTTGTGTAAAAGTGTTCTTGGATGGTTTTAGTTCAGTTTGAGGTTGTTTTGTATTGTTGGTTGGGATTTGTTTGGATTGGTTTGGAGGAGTGTTTGTAAAAAGGGAAAAATGTTGGGTTTTTAAAAGAAATCTTTGTCAAAAATTTTGTCAAAACCCCTGTTCTTGTTTTGACTATAGATTAAGTTATAATCATCCAAATAAAGTGATTTCAATTGGTACAGAACCATAAGAGATAGGGCTACAAATGTATGGAAGGGACTATGAGCAAATTATAGATTTAAGGCTCCCAAATATGGGGGCACAAAAGGTGAGTTCGGGTAGCTCACAGTATGCTGTTTTGGGTGTTATGGTGTTTTGGCCATAAGTTGAGTTTCACTCATCCAAATTGAGTGATTCAAAATTTTGGGTAAAATAGACTTCTAAGGAAATAATTTACTTGAAAGAAGTGTATGCAAATTGTTACCCCAAAGTTTCCAGAAATCTGTTAAAGTGGAGTTATGTGTAAGAATAGTCTGATTCTGCCTTGCAAATTGGAGTAGTATGGATGTAAATGCAATAACTTGGGTTTTGGTGATCCAAATTGGATGGTTCTAATTGGAGACAAAACCTTATAACCATAACTTCAAATGAGTAGAAGGGACCATTAACAATTTATAGAGTTAAGACCCTTGGGGTGAGAAAAAGCGTTAGGTAGCAGGGGGCTTGGCATGCAGGCTAGTTTGGCATTAAAATGTAAAATAACTTGTGTTTAGGTGATCCAAATGAGATGATTCTAATTCTTACTAAAAATAGACTCATAGAGCTATAATTTTTTTGAAGGAAACATGAACAAAATAGCTCATGTGTCCCCAGAATATTTTGCAAGTGAAGGAGTATTAGGTAGACATCAACCCTAACCAAAAACTCCTAGAATAACCGACTAATATGTGATTGTCATTGTATTTGAATAGGGGCTAACGAGGAGGCAAGCCCGCATTGAAGTTGAGATTCCGAAGATTGGAATCAAAGCAACTATTTTTGGTTTGTTCTCAAACCCTCTATATATTTCTAAAATATTTGAATAATTACGAAATGATTTGGATTTTGAAAATGATTGATAAGAAAGTGCATATTGATTTGTGTTTGAAATGATTTGTTTTAAGTAATTTGAGACAATTGCTTGTGAAACGAATTTGCATAAGAAAATTGCATGAATGTGAAAATGTTTTATTTGCATACAAATGTATATATATATATATACTATTGTAAATTGTATTGAATGATTTTAATGCCCTTAAAAGAATGTTAACCGTTAGAATTCGAGTTAAGGATAAATTGGTATACCAATAAGAGTTGAACAAACGTACTATTGTGGCATATACCGATCCGTGATCGGTGGGACAGTATCGGCAGTGTACACCAACCGAGTACATATTTTATAAAACCGTGCATCTTGGAAACTACTATTGTGGGACCGTCTTAGGTGATTCTTCATCTGTGCACCAAAAACATATGTTAAATTCGATAAAGGTTAAAACGCAAAATGATAATGAGAATGAAAAAGTGCATGGTTTATGATCTGAATGATTTGTTGCACATGAAAATGCATAGTTTGAGATGGCCAATGAATTGTAATTGATTAAATGGAAATATATATTGTACTACATTGATCATTTAAGAAAGTACGAAAGCATTGTCTTATGAAATTGCATAATTTGATTTAAACTTAAATAAAAAGATAATTTTATAGAACCCTTAGCGAAAATGCTTAGTGTATTTAATTTTATCCTTGTAGCGGGTACCAAGTGAGCGATGGCGAGGACCGAAGATCGTCGAGCGCAGAGACACCATCAAACCACGCAGAGTATAAGTAAATCTTTCCGAATCAGAAAATGCATATCTCATTTCATTCATGATATTTTGTAACTATTTGCGTGATTCAATGATGTAAAGTCTTCATAGAGAAGAATATATTTTGACTCATTTTGTTTTTGGATATTTATGGAATGTGTTTTAAAGAGAGATGAACTCTAAGAATATCATTTTGTAAATGTATTTAAAAGGCATGGAATGTCAGCTGTACCATGTTATTCAAAAAGAATAGTTATAGGCCCCTATTTGAATTAGGGAATGTATATATATATATATATATATATATATATATATATATATATATATATATATATATATATATATATATATATATATATATATACTGTATATATATATATTCTTTATATCAAAGAATAATGATTAGGTATTGATATCATATACCCATAAATAATTATGTTTTAAATGAATATTAATTATTCATATTATAAATGGGTATATGAAATGCGTTTAAATGAACATGCCTTTAAAAAGTAAAAGAAAGCACTACAGTGGGTGGAAGAATTCCCACATGCGTAATCAGTGTTGAGTTGTAAAAAAGGGGATATAACTAACTAGACCACAAATGAAGTGTAGAGAGGTTGCACTTTGAGCCTACCCGTGCTTTAAAGGTTTTCTGTTTTAAAACCATGTCACATGAATATTAAGGTAATGTTTGGTTTCTGTTTTTGAAAATTATTCTTGGGAACAGTTTTTGAAAACACACAAAATACCATTTTGGTCTTCTCTAAAAACTGTTCTTATTCTAAATTTAGTTTTTTTTTTAATTATTTGTTCTTACAGAACAAAAAAAAAAATGAAGCCTGAAATATATGTTTTATGTTTTAACACATTCTCTTTGTTTTTAGAATATTTATTCAGTATAAGCAATAATGCAATCATCCATCATTCCTCAAAAACCCAATACCTGAAAGATTTTCTGAGTCATTTTTGCTTCCCGGAGTTATTTCAATCTTTTGATCATAAGAAACAAAATAGCTACACTTCATCCTATCTCAAAAAAAGCGATTTTTACGCAAATTAACACACAAATAGCAATATCCTCTACTAAAGGCTGATGGCAACAGCCATGTGGATTTCTCAGACATCGCTTAACTTACACTATGACTTCAAGCTAATCTTTTATATTTTTGGATAATCATGGATGTCCGGGTTATCTTGTGCGCACCTCAACTAATTCCATGAGATCTTGAAATTAACGGCTGAATAAACCACCAATGACCCTAAGGGCACTCAAACTAGTGACCAGTAACTTCAAGCTAATCTTCTATACTGTACAAAACCAATAACGGATTTACCTCATAACCCTCGACTTCTAAGTGAGTGTTTAGTCTCTCTATAACTGCACTGATTTCACTCCATTTAGCATGTAACCTATCTTCAGCAAAAAATTCATGAATCCACATTATCAATTCCATTAGAGCTGTACCCAGGAATTTTTTCTCTATTCCCATCTCTTTCATCATCTTCCTCATCTTCTCAACTTCGCTCCACTGATTTTTAGCTGCAAATATGTTCGATAAAAGCACTAAACATCCTCCGTCTTCTGAGACTAGTTTCCGAATAGATCCCACCACATCCTCACCAATATCAGTGTAACCATGGACCTTACAGGCATTAAGCAAAGCTCCCCATATAACTACATTTGGCTCCATAGGCATTGTTCTTATTAGCTCTTTGGCCTCACTTATGAGGCCCTGTCTGCAGAGCCCATGTCTACCATGCAGCCATAGTGTTCGACACCCAGGTGATGTTGAACTCTTTGTCCATTTGATTGAATTTCTTCCACCCCTCTTCGACTGATCCTATGTGACTACATGCTGACAGAACTGCAACAAAGGTTATGTCATTTGGTCCGACTCCAGCGGATTCCATTATTTTGAAGAGCTCCAAAGCAGCAAATCCATGGCCGTGAATTGCAAGCCCTGATAACATGGCGTTCCAGGAACATAAATTTTTCTGTGGCATGGAGTTAAATACTTCAAATGCGGTGTCAATGCACCCACATTTGGCATACATGTCCACAAGGGCTGTGTCCAAGAAAATGTCGTTTCTCAGTTTGTTTTTCTTCATATAAGCATGAATCCACTTCCCCATTTCCAGTGCTCCCATTTGAGCGCAAGCTGAAAGAATGCTAGTGATGATTAAGCTATCTGGGCTAACCCCTGCAAGCATCATTTCTTTGAAGAGTTCTAACGCTTCTGCAGCCCTACCATTCTGAACATAGGCTGAAATCATTGAACCCCACGACACTAAATCTCTCTCCGGCATAAGATCAAACAGTGATCTTGCAATATCAACGTGACCAAACATAGAATACCCTCTCACAATTGCGTTCCATGATCCAATATTCCTCTCAGGCATTTCATCGAACAATCTACGCGCACGATCTGTATCCCCACAGCCAAAACAACCCACTATCATTGTGTTCCACGTAACCACATTTGTATTAGGCGTTTCATCAAACAGTAGGTGTGCACACCGTCCTTCAGATTTCCAAGTACATATGAATCAGTGCATTGCGGATAAACACATCAGAGCAAAACCCAACTTTCTGGCTTCCATAGACAATCCTACCTCCCTGGTAACTGGGTCTCAAACCATAAGCTTTGAGCACGAAAAGAAAAGTGAATTTATTCGATTCAACGCCTCTCTGCCTCATGAGCCCATAAAATTCCAGAGCTTTTTCCGGGTTTTTGGCCTCTAAGAACCCTCTAATCATTGTTGTCCACGAGTACGAATCTGGAGAATCGATGCCCACAAACACCCAGAAAGCATAATCGATGTTTCGTGCAGAAACGGCATAGGATTCCACCATTTTGGTAGCGGTCAGACTGTCTTTGATTTGGCCTGTGATGATGAGTTGGGCATGGATTTTCTTCAAATCTTCTGTAGATCTGCATGATCGGAGTGCAGAGAGGGTTTGGTGATACGAACTTTTGGATTTGAATTTGGTTGTAACAGTCGTTATTTGGCGCCAAAAAGAGGAGAAGAGAGGGATGTGAGGCATTCAACCCCACCATGAAAGACAATACCGAGATTCTGAAATGCACCTTGGCGGTAACATTCTGGGCTGGGCCTTGTCTGGGCAAGACTGGGCTTGGATTGGGCCTGAAAGAATTTTTGGGCCTGAAAAGTCTACTTATTTCTCTCCATCATTATTTTTTAAATGATTATTAAAATATATTTTCAAACAACATTAAAAAAAAAAAAGAAGACACAATTTATTACATTGTAATTAAAATATTTAATGAAGTTTGATATTTAAAAATTGATTTCATTAATTAAAATTTCCAAATGTCTTATGATCTGCCAATGATGCTTGCTTGGTGGTTAAGAACTAGGTAGACATAGGAAGGACAGGGGACCATTGTTCATGTCCTGCAAAAAAAATGTCCTTATTATATTGAAAAGCAACACAAAGGAAATATAAATATATTAAAAATGACTTTATGATATAAGCTATGGTGATAGATATTGCCCCGAAAAGAGTAAAATATATATGAAGAGCTGGCTAAATACTTACTTGATATCTTTCTCTAAGATTGTATGTCGAATGAAGAAACAAAATGGAACGAGTGAATTCGAAAAGATATTGTGTCGTGCCTCTATGACCCTAAATTGTACAATATCGATTACTTACACAACTTTGAATTTAGCATTCCTTGTAAATTAAGGAGAAGCAACAAATAAATTAAAAAGTGTCCACGTATTTATTTTTTTTAAAGAGATTTTTAATTCAAATTAACAAGCATTCAGTCAAATCATGTCGATTTCGTTCAAAAGCTTTGGGAATATCTGACATTCAGTTAATAGTATAATGAATCGGTTGAAATCTTCTTAGCGTTTGATATCTTATAATGAATAAAATACATGGCTGGAAGTACACGGTATATATTGACGATCATGATTTGACTTATTGTATGTCGAATCAAATATGTTTTTCTGTCTAAATCGCTGCATATCCCGATAAACACCAAAAACAAAATATGAAAAGCCGTCATTGTCTGAAGATAAGCCATATTCTGACATGCAATAAGTCGGTAACAAAATTACGAAAAAAAAAATAAATTAAAAATCAGATATGTGTGAAAGAACCACTTTATTAAGAAATGAAATGATAAAAAGAGTTATAGATGGGGTGATTTCAAGTAAGAATGATAAAAAAAAAATCACTCATCCTTGTTAACATAAAAGATACTAGAATAGAAAATATACGAGAGAAAATGAGAGGAGTTTAGCGATTGAATTCCACGTATTTCTTTCAAATGATATATTATTTACAACTTTTTAAGATTCAAATGAAACTCATAACCCATATATCAATAATTTTTAATCTAAAAAGTATTTGTGAAAAAAAAAAAACGAGTTAAAAAAATTTTAGGAATCAATTTTGAAAATTTTAAATTACTTTATATTATTAAAAATCACTTATAGTATTTTTTTAAATCATTCATAAATAATGCTTTCAGAATAAACACTTTACTAAAAACACTTGAAAAAATATTAGTAAATAATCAAATTCTTGTATCAAGCCATTCTTTTCTTTTAGCCCACAAATAATATATTTTATCTAAGTTGTGTATGTTAATGATATCTTTAAAAGTAACAATCTTCCTTTTAAATTTTTTAAACCACCTAATTTTATCATATTATGTTCTTATAAGGATTTAAGCTTAAAACCTCGTGTTCTCCTATCCCTTTACCACTTGTCAGGTTTCGAGGGTGAACCGCCTAATTAAAAATTTCATAAAATGTGAGATAAAACATATATTAGTTAGATTCACAAATTTGAGGATTATTTGATTTTTTAACCAAATAAATATATTATAAATATATATTAAAAAAAAAGGAAAAAAGGGAAGAAGTTAAAAAAGGCACAAGGTTCCTCTATGAAAGAGGATTAGATTCCTATATCTTGACTTGTAAAAGGAAATAAAATTTCCAATGGGTGTGGTAGGAGGTTTTCAAAAGGGCATATTCTTTTTTAGGCTTACAGAATATCAAATTGTGGTCACAATTCTACGTTACTGCATTTTTTTTCCATGGCTAGGATATGCATATTTGTCTCCATATGATGAAGACAATTGGCTAAATCTTATAAATCCATTGTATGAAAGTTCTTACATATCTTCTTCTAATAAGGCAAACTCTTTAGAAGGTCATATCTTCTTTTATTTTTAGAATTAAAACAAAAAAATTTCTTAATTAAAATATGATTCATATAAAATCTGTTTAGAGATGTTTTTTTTTTCAATTATGTTCTCAAATTTCAAATATATATATTTTTTGATATTTTTTTAAAATAAAAAGTTTGTTTGAGAACTAGGTATTACTATTTTAAAACTGTTGTTGTGTTTTAAAATGTTTTTTAATAATAAGTTTTAGATGTAGTGTTTTATTTTGTGATAAGGTGTGGCATCTTGAGTTTTGATAATATATCATTTGTTCGTGAACTTTTTTGGAATCTCAGTATCGTTTATTTTCATGATTGCCCATGCCCACCATGTTTAAAAAAATCATAATCATTTGAATAACTCTGCAAAATCTACTAAATATATGGATTTCTTAGGATCGTAAAAACTTAAAGGGTAAAGTGAGATATACAAGCAAAAGTCGAGGTCATTTGTGCATTTTATCCTATTTTATTTTCAAATGTTCTTCATATTTGTCTATAATTTTTAAAGCAGTTTAAGAAAGTGAAAATAATTTTAAAATTAAAATATTTACTCAACAAATCACAATGTTTTTTGTTTCACCAAACATGCTTTTTTTTTTTTTTCCTTTTTTTTTCAATTCTTAAAAACAATTTTCTAATGTTTTCATAGAACAACCAATAAATAGAATCTAAATATTTTTCTTCTATTTTCGAAGTTCTGAAAAGGATTTAAAGAAAGTTCTTATTATTAAATAATTTCATAACTATTTACTTCAAAGGTTTTTCTCATAAAAGTTTGATAGAAACTTAAGCCAATGATTATTATAGATATCATTAAACCTAGAAGTTATAGGGCTAAAACTTAAATATCATATTAAACATAATTATTATCAACATTATTAAACCTAGAACCCTCCATTCCTATTTTTGTCCTCTTTCAAACATATTCATTCCACAACAATCACTAGCTACAACTTTTCATCACAATCTTTTTAATTAAAAAATTAAAAATAATTAAAATATCCATAAAGATATTAGGCTAATTAATGAACTTAAGCCTTTTGGGATAGGAAGCCAAGTGTCTTACCTAATTGGTCTTGTGGCTCAAAATAATTTGTTTGCCATTTTGGACAAAGGCAAAACAATTCTTATATGGAGATTAGGTCCCATTCACAACTTTTCTAGGTTTAACAAAGTGGGTCTCACCTCAAAAAAAAAAAAAAAAAAAAAAAAAGTTAAAAAAGAAGAGTGAGAAAGAAAGAAAGAGTTTGGTGGTTCTCTAAACCAATAGTAATGCCCTAATTACTCAGCATTAGTGAATCTAAGTACCAATCTTACCTAATTGTTTTGGCCATTGGAGTTGTCATTATCATCATGATTATGAGGCCACCACCCTTAATCATTGTTGTTGTTTTTGTACTTAATGCATATTTAATTTTTCCTAATGATATGTTTTTGAAGTATAATTTTATAAAATACTCATAGTATGTTGTACAAAATGTTTGATTCTCCAAAAATACTAAGAAAAAGATATTAAAATAGTTTTTTTTTTTACATTTGTTATATTATAAAAATATAAAATATAATTAAAATCAATTTTTTTATTTCGATTCATTTTGCGTGCTATCGTTATAATGCTATTCTTGGTTGAACAAGGAATTTCTTGTAAACTTATCTCAGCCCTTTACCACCGAGTTAGGCCTCAAGAGAAATTTAAGTAAAATTAGTTAACATTTTATATATTTTTTAAATTTATATGAAAGGGTTTAAATGACTTAAATAAATTGTTAAAAATGATATAAATAAAAGCATAAACAGTGAGATTTGAAAAAAACCAAATAAATAAATTCAAGCATAAATAGTTAGCCTAATTGTTCAATTGTGTTTTATATATATATATATATAAGTAAATAAAGCTCTATAATTTGACAAGGATTTAGTAGAACACACTTTGGGAGGAAAATACATGGGCCCATAACTAGTTAATATTAAACCATCCCGTAAATGACTCATAATTAGCATGCACAATTACACAATTAAAATTGTAATATGATTATACTTAATTCATGATTAATAAATAAATCTAACATTCTCCCACTGGACGGCATAATTATAAGCTGAGTCGTTACCGATAGATTTACATGTAGTAACTTGATCATATACAATTAATGCCTTAGAGATGATGCATTAAATCGTGCATGTCGAATGTTGATAATCAAAATCATAACTCAAATGCTTCAACAAGAGACTTACATATCCATAACTAATCATATACAATTAATACACCGAGAGGATGCATAAATCGTACATAATAAGTCAATTATTAAATTATTTTGTAAAATCAAGAGTATTTATTGAGCCCAAAAATAATTGATCAACAATAAAAAAACCCAATAAGTAAATTACAAATATCTTTCATTGAGCAAATATCGGTCGTGCTTGGTAGAAAAACATACACTTGTAGATCGAAATTGTTGGTTGTCGTTAATCTTTGGAAATTTATAAGGGATGAAATCAAAGAAAGAGTAGAGTTGAAGATAATTATTTCCTTCTCCTCAAAGTGCGTTCTACCAAACTCTTGTGAAATTATAGGGCTTTATTTATTTATATATATATAGAGGACAAGGGAACAATTGAGATTTGATCTAATGGGTTTACCTAAACAAGAGATAAGATAGAATCATGAGCCTATAACTAATTAATATTAAACCATCACATAAATGACCCATAATTAGCATGCACAATTACACAATTAAAATTGTAATATGATTATACTTAATCCATGATTAATAAATTAATCTAACACTTTGTTGAATTTGAACAAGGGATCTCCTATAAACTTATCCCGTCCATTTATCACTGAGTTAGGCCTCAAGGGCAATTTAATTAAAATTAGTTAACATTTTATATATTTTTTAAATTTATATGAAAGGGTTTAAATGACTTAAAATGATATAAATAAATAAATAAAAGCATAAATAGTAAGATTTGAAGAAAAAAAAACCAAATAAATTTTGATGTGAAATGAGAATAGATACATGAAACCAAGTTTTTATTTTTTGTTTTTTTGTTTTTTTGTTTTCTTCCCATTTTAGTGGAGAATGGAAAGGCTTGTTAAGGAAGAAATGGAAGGATCAGATTCCCAATGAAGAAAACTTCATAGAAGGTGACCAATTGGCAATACCAAATGGCTATACTATGAGAGAAAGTGTCTTTGTTTTGGATTAAGATTCTGCTCACACAATTCATTTCCATGCAACCAAAAATGTTCCCTCCAAAAGAAAAAAGAAAGGAAAAAAATAAAAAATAAAAAAGGGAAAAATTTTCAATCTTACCTTTATGTCAATCTATTTCACTATTCTCTCATCCTTTTAATCACATCACATTCTTTCTTCTCAAGTTGGAAGTTACTGTTACTTTACTATTGCCTTTTTCTATTTTTCTATTTTTTTATATTTTTGAGTGTAAAGACATAAAAATGAATGGTAAATTACATAAAAATTTAAGACCTTCAATCATTGAATTCAAAATTTTCTAGACAAGCAATCAACATTTGATTTGATTTGTAAAATGTGTTCATGTAGACAAGCATGTGAAAAGAAAAAAAAATGCCCAAAAAATAAAGGGACCCAAGAGATACTATTCTAATCTTTTTCCATAATTACCCTTAAAAGGTTTTGGAAAAAAAAAAAGAAGAAAAAACTTAGTTTTTCTTAGAAGGACATGCAGCTTAAACAACAGGAATAAAAAATAATTTTAGGGCTTTCTTTGGTATTTTAGGTATTGCAATGTCAAATGAGGTTAAGTGGGGAAAGAATAAAAACCCACAAAGAGTGGTTTTAAGCTTTCTTTTAGAAGTTAATGGACTGGTATTGTTAGGGTTTTGAACTTTTAATCCTAGGTAGAAGAAAATTGGAGGATAAGTCCACATATTCCCTTCAAGATTGGAAAGGGAATGATACTAATATATATATATATATTCAATGATGACTATTTATTAATAAAATGAAATTATGTGTATTCATATAAAAGATTATTTTGTGCTAATGATTTTAATAAAATGACAAAAAATTTCTTGAGTTCTAAATTCGAAATGGGAAAAGTATGTTATGTGCTCGTCATTTTAATTTATTTGAAAAATTAAGAATAAAAAGACCTAAAACCAAGGTTATGTCTCTTTCTTTATTTCAATAATATTTGATAAAAATGATAAAATAATGGATAAATGGTCCAATAAATATTATTTATGATATTAGGTACGAGATTCTACATAATACATACGATAATACCCTGAATTTATTTATATTGTATATAATGTTATTTAGATCATTTATCAAATATTTTTAAATTAATAAATTAAGAAACCAGGAGTTGACTTTAAGTCTTTTCATACTATTTTTTTTTTAAATAAATTAAAATGAGGACCCGTTTTCCCATTCTAAATTCTCACTCGATCTAATCAAAAGCCGACAACTTGATTACAACAAAGACCAATTGTTACCATTAAATAGCACTTTGTAGAATATTCTTATCTAATTTCACTTCTACATAAAAAGTAAAAATATTACTTTTATATAAAAAAAATTGAATAAGGATATGAATAATATGATCACGATATATACAAACCATATTCATGGTATATATATTAATAATTAGTTTATGTGTTAATCCCATTCATGACATTAGAATGTGGATGTGACCCATCTATGATGTTGTGTAATTATACATATTTTTAATAAATATAATTTAATCCAAGTGGAGTTTGGCCAAGTGTCACTGTTGTTAGAAAAAAGATGTAAAATAATTATTTTTCATTAAGAAACAAAACAAAAATCCAGAAGGGTCAAAAAAACAGTTTGATTCAAGTCAAGAAAAGAACAATTCATTTGTTTTGAGGAGGAAGGGACACCTAATACAATAGTACAAACATGCTTTTAATTTCAAAGTGGGTGCTCTGTAACCTTCCACACATTAAAAACAACAACAAAAGGAAATTAAAAAAAAAAAAGGAAAAAAAAAAAAAAAAAGAAAAAGAAAGAGAGAAAGAGAAAGCATCATAGTCACACACTCTCACTTCAAAGGCAGTTTTTGAGGAAGCTTTTCAAAAGAAAACCTGCCTCTCCCTGTGAGCCTACAGCCAGGTAAGGACTGAGTTGGGGGGTGGGGGCCTAAAGGTAAAGGCTTGGCTTGATTCAACAAAGAAAGCAAAAGGGTATGATGAAAAAATAAACAACTAAAATGAAAAGGGCTTATTTGGTTTTTTTTTTTTTTTTGAAATGTTTTCTATTCTTAAAAGATATGGAAAATAAAGAAAATATGAAGAACATATTTGGTTCTTAGTTTTTGTTTGTTTCAAAAAACATAAAAAATATTAAATTCAGATAACAAGAATTGTTGTCTCTTGGATTTTGAGTGTCTGCGGATGGAGTCGGCGTTAGCCGGCGACAGGCACCAAAGCAAACGAGGAATCGGCGGTGGTGTGTCGGTCGTCTGCTTCCGATCTTTAGAGTCGGACAAAGAAATGGGGGCGAGTTATTCATTTGCGGCGTCCAGGCTGTTATTAGAAAGCTTTTGGATGGCGGGTTATCACATTTTTGCTTTTTCGAAATCGGCGATAAATTCCCCAGGGCAGTTACGTACATTTGGGAGGATGTGTTTTCTAGCTATGAGGGATTAATCGGGAAATTATTTGCTGACCATCTTCTTTAGAGGCATTCGTACGGTAGGGAATGATGTGTCACAGGTAGTAATTCGCTGGGAGCGCCGCTATGATCGGATAGTCTACAAGATTCGAGCCGTGGTTTGGATTCGTGTTCGTGTGAGGATACTTGGGCTTGGCCTGCAGGCATTCTAAGCCTTCTGAATAGGGGTGTTGGGCCAAAAGCCATGGTACCCACACAAATAATTTTTAGAACATCAAAACCGTATTCTTTTTGTTTTCAAAAACTATTCTCAATAACAGTTGTCGAAAACAAGAACCGAACATATCTTTATTTTGATATTTTTTAAAAACTGTTCCTGTTAGTTTTCAAAACAAAAAGAAACTAAGAACCAAAACGTGTTTTCTATATTTTACTTTTTCTCCTTATTTTTTAGAAAAAAGAAAACAGTATTTAAAAAGGTTAAACAAACAGCCCTACATATCTCTCCCCTTCTTCCATTTTTCTTTTTCTTTTTCCTTTCTTCTTTCGGGGTTTTTCAATGCGAGGGGAGGAGGAAGAAAAGGGTTTGTCAAAAGAGACAAAAACCAAGGACATAGGCATAGCCATGGCAATATAATCTTTTCAGCTCATAATCAAAGTCCTTCTTTCCACATCATAAAGAGAGTATTTGAAAGATTTCAAGGGTCCTACATACTATCAAGGAAATGCAACCAACAGCAAAACAACAAAAATATTTCATTGCTAATAATGCATTTTTCAAATAATCAAACCCAAGTGGGTGGGTGCAGTTAGCAGTTAAAAAGAAACGACAGCCACTGTGGCTAAACGAAGCTTAATTCCTTGATCTCCTCAAACTTTAGATTCTTTATTTTATATAACTTTGAACGAAGTCAAAGTGTCTGTTCTCAATTTGTTTTTCTTTTTATTTTTTTATCTAATATGTATTTATCACATATTATAATACTTTTTTTTTTACTCCCCAGTATTTTATTCTTGGATTGGATATTTTTTTTTTACATTTATTCACTTATGTATATTACTTTATAGTACTTTGTTCTTGAATTTAATACTGATTCTTCATATGCTCATTCCACATTTTTATCACTTGAGCTAAATCTCAGGGTCAAACATATTATAATACTTAATACTCCCTCTCTTTGAAAATAATTTGAAAATAATTGACGTTTTAGAGAGTTTGTTTTGTTTTTATTTATCTATTATTTTAAAAAATCAAGAAAGAATGTATTACTTTTTTCTAATTTTACCTTTATTCTTAGATTCATAGTTAATTGATTTTCAATTTTCAAGTTATTTAAACAAATGCAAGAAGCATTTTTATATCTTCCTAATATGGATTACTAATAATTGTAACATTCTGATCACGCATGCTTTATAATTTTTTTTTGGAAGAAGATAGAGAGTAAATGAGAAAAAATGATAACTTTTTTGAGAAAAAAAAAATGTATAAAAACCTTAAACGATAATTATTTTCAAATGGAGGGGTATAAGATAAAATGCATTTTCAATCCGATGATGTAATTAATGCAAATCATATTTTCTAAGAACTATGAAGTAGCCCTTTCAAAAAAAAGACAAAACGAAAAATGAAGTAGAATTCATTTTATTGGGACTCCCAAAATTAATTGGTAAATGGATTTTGAGCACTTTATTTAAAAATTAATTGGTGGGTTTATCTTAAAAACAGTTAATTCTTAAATTTAAGAGTGTTATTATTGTACTCAATAAATTCTCCACCATTATGATGTTTCTTATGACTTAAGTTTTTTATTATTTTACTTTGAATGATTCATTTTTTAATTTAAGATAACTTAATTTAAATCATTAAGTATATTAAATTTGTTTGATAAAATTACTTATTGGTATACCTATTTATAAAAAATAATTCACATTTTTATTTACATTTTTATGTTATTTATCCTAATTATCTTTATGTTTCTTTTGCTACTCCGTGATCATTGTTACTTGACTTTCATTAGTGTAGTTATAATTTATGAGAATAAATATATCAATTAATAATTTAAAATAAATCTTTAATCAATATTTGAAATAATAATCAAGTAATAAGTTTTTAAAGTTAATAATTGAACTAAAAATCAACTTGAGCAATTAAATAATAAGTATTAAATTGCATCAAATACCACACTTATATAAAATATTATGTCATATCTCTTTTGAAGAATTGATGATCCACAGTATATTACATCTCATATAGGATTTTTCTTTTTGATAGTATACTGAATATCCTCATCCAATCTCATTAAGACATTTGTAAAATAAAATTATAATAAAATATTTTAAAAGAAAAAAAAAAAAAAGAGAATATGATAATCTCCAAAGATACCAAGAAATGATCGAATTAGAAAACTCAAAAACATATCTTACTTTTATGTCAAAAAGATTTACTCCATTCGAGTTTTCCCATAACCATTGAGGTTTACTCGATCCCACTAAACTTTTATTCGATTAGAACATGCTGATAGTTATCCCAAGGGTGAGCGTTTAAAAGTATATTTTCTTCTTAAATCGACTTTTAAGATTTAAATTTAAGTTTTACTTAAGCATGTCAACTGATGAGCATCTGGGGTGATCCCATTCTAAATACATTCTAATTTTGCGAATTTATAGCTAACAATAATTAAATCATTATCTTTCTTCGTTTATCTAAAAGCTTTTATATATATATTTTTTTCATTTTTTTTTGGTTGTTTTTGTTTTCAGAGAATATCTTAAACACAAAATTTTCCATCTCAATGGTCATATTGTGAAAATCAATTTTTTTTTTGTTCTCAACGGCTATATTATGAGGTAGAAAAGGTTTTCGACGCTTTTCTTGATGAAACGATTTACCAGTAAATTTGTAAAATGGTTGATTGCGTTGCATCGGCGATATTACTCCCATTGTGCTTTCTTGTTGAAATTTCTTTTTTCAATTAACATCTAAATTTAAAGTATTCTTCCATTCAGTGAAAATCTTTCTTAATAGGAATGTGGATAAGCTAGTCCCAATATGGAGGTTCATAATAATAATAATAATAATAATAATAATAATAATAAATAATAAATAAAAAAAAGAATGATGAACATAGATTTGTGTGGCAATTCTCTTTTCCCCAAAAGAAATGATGTTCCAAAGCATGATGCCTAATAAAATCCCTACTCATTGTCACATACTCACCATCCCATAGGCCAAATCAACTTTATACATGTACCCAAAGAGAGAAAGAGAGGAGGATAGCCTGGATAAGCATTAGGCCTTAGGGCCTACAAATACAACTGAGCATTGTAAGGCTAAAAAGCTTAAAAAAAAAAAAAAAAAACAAAGCATAATGAAAAGAAGAGAAAAGTACTAAACAAAGGGGAAAGGAAAGAAAAACAAATGATCAAAATACAAACGGCCCAAAACCCCTCTTATTTCTCCTAGGTTTTTACTCTTTCATATGCACATCCATTACAAAATTATCCTTACCCCAAACCCTCTAAGAATACTTACTTATACAAGTAGTATAAGCTATTATCTTTGGACCCAAATCTTCTGAATTTCACATAAGTGAGCATGCGTTAGGGTTCTCATCACTGAAAAATTCGAACGTGTCGGCCGTTGGATGCGCCGATGATGAAGGATACGGGTAGAGATCGGACGGTGGGGGTTCGGTCCATGGGCTGGGGTGCATGTGGGCGTAGGAGTATTGTGGTGGGGGTGATGCATAGTATGATGCCCCATGGCTGGTACTAGGGTGCATTGTGTTGTAACTAACAGTGTATACTGATTGTGGGGGTGCATAGTAATGCGGTGGGTAGTGGTACACTGGATGAGTTGAGGGTGGTGGGGCTGGACCATGATGGGTCGGACCAGGGTTAGGGTGGGTGGTTGAGCCAGCGGGTGCTGCTGGTGCGTCAGAAGATGGTGCACCCCCATCAGAGATAGGCATTTGCACCTTCTTTTTCTTCTTTTTACTTCCACTGCCACTGCCACCTTTGCCTGCGCCACCGTCGCTTTCGCCGCCCTTCTTTTCCGGCGCCGGACATGCTTCTCCGGCCGGCGACGCTTCCGGTTTCTTCACCTCCGGTTTAGGCTCCTTCGGGGCTGTTCCACCGTTTTTGGCAGCGGCGCCACTTTCCCCGACCTTAGCACCACCACCACCGCCGCTGGCGGCAGCAGCTTCAGGGGTTTTGGTGGGTGGTTCTTGTACTGCTTCAACTTTCACTGTCGGCTTCTCTTTGTCTCCGCCATGATCGCCTTCTTGTTCGTTGCTTTCTTGGTCTTTTTTTTTCTCTTTGTTTTTCGATTTTTTCTCTTTCTGATCCGATTTTTCCGGCCATAACTCGGCGTGTTTACCATTCTTGACGAGCTTCTTCAGCAAGGTCTCTACGTCGACGTTGCCGGTGACACAGACTTTTTGTTGTCTGGTGTCGATTTCTATGGTGTAAACACCTGAAAATTGGAAGTGAACATGAGTGGAATTTGCGAGAAAAATCGAAACTGGTATGACCCAGATGAAGAGTGAGTGTGAGATTTAAGCTAAAATACAGTTGAAAATGGAAGGAATCAGGGAAAACTCGAAAGGACAGAGAAATTTGAGGAATATCAAGAACACCCAGAAAAAAATTGTGGAAAGTATGAGATTTGAGCTGAAAAATGGCTCAGAACCGAGAAAGCAAGTAAGGAATTAAGAGCGAAATTTGAGGGGATAGGAACAAGAACCAGGTAAGAAAAAGCAAGAAGCTTTGAGATATCAGTGCCTGAAAATGGAGGAAAAAACAGAGGAAACTCAGAAGACAGTGAAATTATTAGAAAATGAACAAGACCCAGATGAACAAACACAAGAAACAATGAGATCAAGGAGAAATACAATTGAAACAGAAGAAACATCGAAAGAATCTTGAGCTTACCATCAATATTTTGTAAGATTTTCTTCACTTTCTTCTTGCATCCTTCGCAGTGGATGGAGACTTTCAACACCCATGTCTAAAAAACAGAGCAGATCAATCAAACAGGCCAAGTACTGCAAAAGACCGTTAAAAAAAAAGTGGATGGCCATAAAACCAAGCTCTTTACCTTGTATTTTAAGGTTTCTGATGCTTCTTCCACCGCTTCTTTTGCCTCTCCTTGTGTTGCCATGGAAGAAAAGCAGAAGCTGCTCTGTTCTAGAGAGAGAGAGAGAGAGAAAGAAGGAGGGAGAGAAAGAGGGAAGAGATCACTGCGGCAGTGGAAGCCTTTAAGAAGAAGTAAGAAGTGGAAAGCCTTAAAGAGAGAGAGAGAGAGAGAGGAAAAATCTAAGGTGGTGTTTGTTTTTTCTTTGTCTTGAATAGAAGCTTTTTTGAGAACTATCTTGAATAGCGGCTACTAATAGCATTAAGTATTAAGTTGTTTGTTTTTTAATATTAAGTAGTGAGTAGGGATGGAAACGGGGCGGATTATTTCGGGTTCGTCAGTCACCATAACTGTGTAGCATGTTTAATTTAATTTTGTCGGGTTTTTTAACAGGTTTGAGTTTATTTTTTCAAATCCGAGACGGGTTCAGGTATTGTTACTTTATGTAAAACCTAAGAAAATTACAAAATTTTAAAAATGGCAAAATGTTAATAAAAATAATAAATTGCCATAAGGGTTCAGGGAAGCTTATAAAGTGCTCCCGAATCTCGGATGAAAGCAGTTTGCGCCATTAAATTAGGTCTCGCGAAATCTAGTGACCGGAAAAGTTTCTTGAATTCTAAGACAGCGGAAATTTTCGATATTCCCGAGTGATAAGTTGTTAGTAGCTTCCCAGAAGACGAATTTTCTGAATCTACCGAGAAGGTCGAGGAAATGGTTTGGTAAGTTAATTTAAAATAAAGTGAGCGAAAAGAAATAAGTGTTAGGTATAAATGAACCGAATGAAGCAATATGAATCATATATATAAAATAATAATAATAAGCACTGCTTATAGATTATATTTAAAAATAATTTTTATTATTTTTATTTTTATACTTTAATATAAATAATAATTATTATTATAATATTTTTTTAATAAATAATATATAAAAATTCATAATATTTTTTATTTTTATGAAAAAATATTAATTTTAATATAATAAAAAATAAAAAAAGCGGCTTATCTAAAAATGAAAATTAAAAAATAAAAACAAAAATAAAATGTAAACGGGGTGTGAATTTGAGAATTTTCTCATCTCCGTCCCGTCCTGTTTAATTTTTTAAATGAGATAAGTTTGGGAAATGAAAAAAATAAACAAGCTGGGTCGGGATGGGATCGCGTCACAATACTCAGTTAATGCGTCGCACATTAGTGTATATTCTTGGTTATTAACTTTGTTTGAAGCGATGATTGAGTTTTTGCTATTTTTGTGGAAAATGAGCTTTTTGAATAGAAAAAGTCAATATTGGCTTTTACATTCGGAAGCTTTTAAAAAATTTGTGATAAGTCGTGAAAATTTAAAAAAAGCAAGCAACAATCTTGAAAAACATTGGCTTCAGCGTAAGAATTAATAACCCAGAGCGCTTAAGGTCATACGTGGGTTTAGCTAAACTTCTTTCACAAGGTCTCATAATGGCCACCCATATAACACCTGTAAATTTAGCATTCTCATTTTTTTTAAAAAGAAAAATCATATCTTTATGGTATAGAAAAATAGATCCATTTATATTCTTGGCTAGTGCTGTACAAAAAGTTCCATTCACAATATGCTTTTTCCATTATTTGCTTTAATTAAGCGCCATTTTATGCTTTATTTTTTTAGGTATTGCTTGCTTAGCATTCATGTAAGGTACGTAGATGTTGGTTTTTTCACTTGTCTTTTTATCAATCTTTTTCTCTTTACATGTAACACTAATAAAAGTTTTCATTGTCATACTAGATGTCTTATTCTAATTCCACTAATTTAAGTTATGTAAGTAACAAGATATATGATTAGACCATAGAATTTTTAATCAAGTACATCGATAAGTAATTGTTGGTATGATAAGCTTGAGAGAATGGGACCAACATGAAAGATAAGAGCTTGTTTGATTTATGTTTTTGAAAATTGTTATTATTGTTTGAATTTACTCTTTTTTAGAAAAAAAAAACTATGAATTAAACATGTTTTTTTAGGTTTTCTTTAAACTATAAATAAACAGGCCTTGAATCATTAACTTTCTATTGAAAAAAAATGATGATTAAGTATTGTCATACGATGATCATGCTTATTTGAACAAGGTGTCGAAGTTATGATCAAAATGTTAACAATTTTAGAAAAGTCTCATAGAAGGAAATTCTTGAAGCTCTTGTAGATCAAGAAGGTATAAAAATATAATTGGATAATTCATGATTAAGGAGGTTAAAATTATAATTAAGAGATCTATATATACTATTGGTTAGCTTAAATAGATGTGAGGGGATAGTATCTTATCTATAGTTTATCTATTAATGATATAATTGGTTTGATAGAAGACATAACATAATATCGAATCCTTGTACACAAACGAAAATTAAACAATTTTATCATTAAGGTTATAATATATTTGTTTTTGCTCTAATTGAAATAATCCATTTAAAGGGTTATGTGGGCAAGTAATTGGATATACATAATTGAATCCATCAGATATATGTATTTGTCTCAATAAATACTAGAATTGCTTTGATTCGAATGGACTTGACAAATCATATCGCATTGGATCAAATTTGGCTTGTGTCTTGAGTAGCCAAAATATGGAATTTTTGTCATTAGCACAAATTAAATATTAAAAATCTAATAACCAATAACAGATGTTTACATTTCAATTTGGTATAATCATAGAGTAATTTTGGCTCTATTTAATTTGGTTATAGGAGCAAATTTCGTTTAGGCTTAAGTTAGAAACATAGTGATCTAAACTTTGAAAAAAAAATAAAGAAAAAATAGGGATTTGTTGTGATAGCAGAGAAGCTATGTCCCAGGCCTGTAGCCCACAATTGATTTCAAGAGGGTTGTGGGGGCTTACCCCCACGGTATAGATCTTTATGTTATGATATTTTCATAAAATTAATATATTATGGTTTATTTTTTATTATTTTGAATTTTGTAATCTCTTTAAAAAATTTGTAGTAAAACTTTCTCTTCTGTTTATAGTTTTTTTCCTATAAGAATTTCCATGTAAATTTGATGTTTTTCCTTTATTTCGTATTTCTTTATTATGCCATTCGATTATAACACTATTCATTTTTTTCCATATGCTCATTCCACCTTTTTACCATTTGAGTCCCCTATAAGCGTGAAGAATTTTTTATTTATATACCATGAAATGACAAAAGAAAAGAAAAAAAATATATATACAACATTGATTAGTACCTCTAGAAATAAAAAAAAAAAAATCATAAGAATGGACCCAAAAGAATGCTATAAAAGTCACTGTGGGATGACATTTTGGGCATCTATGGTCATAGTTTTTGTTGCAGAACCAAGTAGTTGAAGAAAAAGCCCTTGTAGGGATTTTTGTGATAATGATCCTTCAATGGCATTAATGGTGGTGGGTTGAAAGTGGCTGCAGAACTGGTGACTGTTACCCTCTTTCTAATGTATAAAAAATGAAAAATACATAATTTCATCACATGTCTGTAGAAGTATTATCTTAATTACTTAAGTTATTACCTTAAATAATTGGTTTAGACAGTATTTAGAGTTAATTAAGATAGTATCTTTATTCGAAATCCAATTATTTTTTATGACATATTTTAAATCATGCATTTCCTATTTTTCATATTCTTTTAAGTGTGGCTCAGGTGGTATTTTGAGACATACTTTTCCCAACAATAAAGCCCCGCCTATATATTGAAATAAATGACTTTGATTTGAAAATAAATAAATAAGTAAATAACAAAAATAAATGTAAAGAAAAATTCCTCCACTCAGATTCAGAGGCTTTGCCAGATACAATTACAATGGTGCTATGCTGACAATTTTATTCCTATATATGACAATCAATTATTAAAGGCTTAACTTTAGTTTTATTATGGTGATGAAGTAGGTGGTTGGACCCTATGCCAGTTTCCAATCTATCAACTTTTAGGTTAATTTATTTATTTATCTATACTAATTTTCATTATTTGAAAGAATTTATTTTTGAAACATCTAAATATATATATTCATCTATAATCATATTTAGACCATGATATCATAACTGAAGATTTTGTTAGAGGTATTAAATGAATATGGAGGAATGATTTAAAATAAGAAAATTGTTCTTTCCGTGATTGAGAATAATTATAAATATCTTGTAAAAATACATAATACATGGTTTAGTATAATTTTATAGAAAATAATTATATTTCAGGTCTTATAATGCATAAGTACTATCTTAATAAATTTTAGGCGTTATATGATGTTGTTCATTACGATAATACCTACAATTAATATAAGACTTTAGGTGCACACCTAATATCCATTTCCAAGAAAAATACTAATTTGACTGGATCTTAACCCAAATTTCTTATTTTATATTCCATTTATCTTTCATTCTCATCTTCTCTACTCTAATTTAATTCCTCCTACTCTTTTGGATTTCTTTTATAATCCAAAGATGCGATAAAAATTACAATATATGCCAATGAATTTGTGAATATTGGGGATTGATCTCACACGATGTGAAAATGTTATGAGGCAATTATGGGTATCATGGGCTTTGGCTCGAGACCACTCAGTCAGCAGTGGTGTGGAAGCTCACAATATAAAAGCTGAGTCTGAGGGTGTCATGTCTGCATTTACGAGCTAGACCCAAACATACTTTACCAGCTGGGTAGGAGATATAATGCATGAGTACAATCTCTCATGGCCGACTATCATCTTTAAGAAGGTAGCCGGCTGACTGACCTCAGCTTGAACGAATATCTACCCATGAGTCACACATGTAACCACGCGAGGCGATTAACCTTCTTAGGACGGAAGATGCGGGCTATTTGGCTATCCCGAGAGGAAGAGCCGAGTCTCTTGGGGCGAACTATGCGCTGCTTCCTTCCGTTTCGAAGAAATTATCTAACTATGAAAGGTAAAATCTTATCACTTATCAATAAGGAGGAGATAATGACACAAAGAAAGGTATGATGACAGGTTTGGAATCGTCTGCATGAAATCTATTACCTTTGTCGAATTTAAAATTCGAATTCGAAGACCCGGTCGGGTATTCCGTTTTCGAGCGCGAGAGGGATGTAGGACACTTGGCCGTTTTGGGTGGCGAAGCCGTGTCAGTGCGAGATGTAGTCGAGCGAGGCTGAAGTGGGCTCACTTGAGACACATGGTGAGGAAAGGAATCACCTGGTAGGAAGTAGGAGATCGTAGGTCATCACAGTGTATGATAGATATCTTTCATCACCCATTACTAACTGTAGTAGTGCAGAGAAAATCTCTTACAGAGATATAGGGCGGCACCAAGTTATTCTCTACGTGACAGATCTGCGTGTGGGCGCACGATCATAAAGAAACTAGATCTGGCAGCTCACGAGAAACACTACGTTTTACGTTTCTCTCTCAAGGTGTTTTCATAAACACGGAGATTTAATAAACTTCTCTCTCTTTTACGGAGGCTAGGAAGCGGTGTGTTATAGGCGCTAACCTCGCCGTGGGGTTTCCTGCGCGCAGAACTTTATAACACCTTGAGAACAATGTTTATATCTTATGTCGATTAAATGGAACACGTCGTCCTAATGAGCTAGCTTGGGGATCCCTATGGCCATATCAATTAAGGCTCTTGATCAACGGTCTAGATTCCTTACGGAGCATAAATCAGCAATCTCCCTTGCTTAGAAGCAGGAAGTGCGGGACCCGTAATCTTATCAGGAACTACTCCACTTAAAACCCCGGATGTTAATTCCAAAATTAATAATGTTTTATATTAAATGTATTTCCTTTTTGTAAAATATCAATAATTAATTGATAATTTTTTTTAAATAAATCAACTAATTATTTTATTCTCTTGACTTATCGGTTTCTCTAAACGGATCCCATGCGGCCGGTGACTTTCAATATCAGAATCTGAAACATGTCAAGGATATTTCATACAAATTCAAACTATTATATTTCATAAATACTTGATAATCAAAAATACCATAATCCCCAAATTATCCAAGATATTGATTAAGTTTAAAATAGGCCTCACTTATTGATAACTCAAAAGACCATATAGTAACTTAATTATCTATTTTATAATATACTCAGATTAAGAAATAATATATTCAATATCGCTTCGAGATTTTAAACTTTCACAAAGAAATTTATCCTGATTAAATCTCTTCGATCCTCTCACGACCATAATTCATTCCAATATTTTAAGAATAACCAAGACCGATCATTTCATAAAATATTGCGCCTAAATAAAGTGCCCAACTTTATTTAATAACTGAGATAAATTCACAATTATGAGAACTCGTGATCATGTCTACACCCGACGATCCATACGATCATATACTACATAAATTAATCCGGACCTTATGCGTAAAATATAACGCGCAAAAAACTTCATATTATTATATCTGAAAGAATGGCAACTATCTGTCTTGAGTGTTAAAACAATAAACTAATCCCAATTACCTAAAGTTCGGGATCCCTACATTCATACAATTTATATGCTTCCAAATTATCGCCCAGAAAAGAGATTTGGTAGTGTAATCCATAGTCCTCCCTGATTCTGAGTTTTAAAATCACTGATTCTCCTACCAATAAAATCCACAATCAAGTGTAATTTCTTAATATGGCTTCTTCTGTTCATGAGATCTTTGTCTTTCTGATCTAAGAATGTCCAACGCATCACTAAAGAAAATGGAATGAATATCCACTGGTATCATACTTAGATCCATGAACTTTTAGCTTACGCCATTCCTTCATAGCCCTTCCAAGATGTTCCATATAATATTAAATACAGATCGCAATAAGAAGTCCGTTTAATTCTCCAACAAATGGCCTCCATTTGTGGTAAACACATATCCCTTGATGTTGATTTACTTCAGTCAATATCCCCTCGAAACTGAAACCGTGATAACTGTTTTAAGACTTAATCGGAATACACCAACATATAATCCCTCGCTCTCTTTAAATACTTGAGTATATGTTTCACCGTCGTCCAAGGTTCTACTTCGATCCGATCGTACTGCCATTACTCCCACCGCAGAGCAGATATCCGGCCCGGCATATAGCATAGCATACATGAGACTACCAATGTTCCAAAGGCAAGACTACCCGAGCCCTTTCCTCTTCAGAGCCTCAGTGATTGCTCCTGGGAAAGATGAATTCCATGTCCGGGGCGGTAGAAGTCCCCTTTCGAATTTTCCATGCCAAACTCCGGGTCACTATTTTATCAATGTAGAGGCTCGACAAAGCTTTCAACACCTTATTCTGGCCTCGTGAAAAGTTTGATTCCTGTAATATAGTTAGCTTTCACCTAAGTCCTTCATATCAAACGTTTTTTTTCGTGCAACCCTTTACGCCCGATAACACTTTCACATCAAGTTTCCAATTAACATAATATCATTTACGTAAAGTACCAAAAAGATTACCACTATTCCTTGAATTTTCTTATACACACATGGATCATCAGGACTTTTCTCAAATCCATATAATTTGATAACTTGATCGAACCTGATGTTCCATGACCTGGATGCTTGCTTAAGCCCATAAATGTACTCCATGCAACTCAAACTACGGTTCTCGACCTAAGGCTTAACCTTCTGCTGCCGTGATAGATATCTTCTTCCGCCTTCCATTTAGAAAGCCGCTTTCTGACATCCATTCGCTAAATCTTGTAATCGAGAGCCACTACATAATAAGATAATCCTATGCATTTAAGCATGGCTATCAAGCGAAAAGTTTCATCATAATCTATACCTCAGGGTGTAACCTTTGCCACCAATCTAGCTTTGAAGGTTTCCAACCTTCCAGACTGGGTCTCATCTTCAGATCCACTTACACCCAATTGGTTTTACCTCTTTAGGTGCTTCTATAAGAGACTAAACTCGAGTTAGGAACTCATAGATTCCATCTCACTATCCATTGCCTTTTTTCCACTCTCGCACATCAACACTCTCCATGCCTCTTCAGACAGTGGTAGGTCGCCATCGATATCCAAAACACTGATATGTCTCTCCTAACAAGGCATACCTTGCGTTTACTTATCAATCTCCCTACTACGAGTTTGTTGCATCGTCATGTACATGCATGGCGATTCAAGCCATACTGTGGATTACCAATCTCTTCATTATGTTCTTTGTTCTGAAGTTTCTTGAATTTGTCTGAAGTCAAGCTCCTGTGTTTGTTCACCTTCGGTACATTTTGTACATTTTCCCTCTTGAACATCAGAAACAGGGGTGGAAAAATAGGAGTTTCGGTGGATCTCGAATCGAAGCAGCTCTTCAAGAACCACTTTACTCTTAGGTTTAAAATTGTTCATATAATCCTCTTCTAAGAAAGTGGCAATGAAAGTACTCACTATCACCTTCTTTTCCTCGATTATAGAATATTCCACCTCTCGTCCCCTTAGTGTATTACCAACATACACATTTCTGCTCGAGATTCCAACTTTTGTTTTTTCTGTACCAAGACGTGTGCTAGAGCACCCCAAATCCTAATATGGTCTGCTGGGCTACGCTCTTTCCATAATTATGTGTGTTTCAAATGACAGATGGAACTAAATTTAGTATGTGTTAGTCAAGCTTTAAGGCATATCCCCTTTAACGATCTGTAATGATGAATAACTCTGAAGCATCGAATCTCACCATATCTAAAAGGGTTCTATTTCTCCTTTCGTAGACTCCATTTTGCCGAGTATGCCCAGAGATGATAATTGAGATACATTCCTCTTGAGCCAAGTAAGACTTGAACTTCCAGACAGTATCTACCGCCTATCAGACCAAGTCGCTTGATACGGACAATCTAATCGCTTCGTCAAATTCTTATACTTAAATTTATCAAAAGCTTCACTTATGGCGCATTAGGTAAATATAACCATATCTGGTAGTCATCAAGAAATGTGATGAAATACTCCATACCCGCCTCAGTGCTTAACGCCATCGGGTCCACATACATCGCTGCGGTACCGCTAATTCCAATCAGATGGCACGATTTCCTTTCTGGGCTCAAGGGCCTCTTTGTCATTTTACCTTCTAAACATTTATCTCACATACTCAAAGATAGTTCAAAGATCAAGGAATTAAAATTCCACTTTTAACCAAACCATGAATCACTAGAATTACTATACACAATCGTAATGCCACATATAGGTTTCCATTTGAAACCTTCCTTTCTTAGATAAAGGAAATTGCCTATCATCGCATTTCTAATAGCATTACTACTATAGACATAGGAGTTAAAAAATATAAACCATTTATCAATAATCCCAACAACAAAAAGCTCAAGTATTACTCTTTTATCGAAACCGAGGAATTAAACCCAGACTGTTAAACCATGTTCAACTAAACAACTACCGTAAAACCAAATTCTCTTAAAATCCGAATAAATAAACAAATTCGATAAACATAAAGTCTTATTATTAAAACATAAACTCCACTATCCTAATGCCATTACTAAGACATATTCCCGTTTCCCAACTTCAAGCTTCTTTGTCCTTTATCGAGTGGGTCAGCTTATTATTCGAATCCACTCGCAAAGAGTCAAGCATGGCTAGTGGCTCTCGAATCAATGATCCATTTATCATCAGAATTTCCACTAAAATGCTCCTCAACAACATTTGGACTACCCATACCATTTTTTAGGGCAATCCTTCTTCCAGTTGACCTTCGTCCGCACTTGTGCTAATTTGCCTTTCGCTTCTTCATTGCAAATTCGTTTGAGCCGGACTGCTTCCTTCCTCGCTTTGCTCTTCTTTCCGCCTTAGGTTTCCCTTTAGGGTTTCAAGAACTTTCAAAGACACAAGCACTTCCTCGTTTCACGAGAGACCTTCAAAGACTCTCAAGCTCGTGGCTAAGTTCACAGAGTAGTTTCGCTTGTTCATATTATAATTCAATTTGAACTGACCAAAGCTATCAAGTGTAGATTCTGTGGATCAAGTCATCGCAGTATTCGATGTGCCTCATCATTTTGCACAATGGTCCCGCACATTTCCTCCAAATACACGTAGAGTGTTCATTAGTGCCCTAAGGATCGCTTGTCTAGCAAGTATTGCTACTTTATAAACATCCCATCTGTAGTCTGAATTATTTCTACTACACTCTCCTCATCATTAATTTGTTCAGCAGATGTTCCCAACGCCGGGTAAGAATATAACAAATGAGTCAAGTCAGATTCGCCTGTCAGCTAATCCGCAAATTGCTTCTTAGTTTCTCCTCAAGCATTAGCAAAGGCCTCGGAGTTTCGGGAAGGTTGTAATGAATTCTCCTTATTCTCTCAAAATCAAGGACAAATGAAAAGATTGGTTTTCCATAGGCTCAGTTATTCCATCCAATGGTTTTTGACTCAAAATTGTAGCTGTGAGGATTAAATGATGTCATTTTCTAAATTTAAAAAAAGCACAGTTATATTAACATTAATCCACACAACAAACATACAAATATGTAGATCCCTTTAAACTACTTATTATTAATGTTTATTGCAACAATAATTTAGTCATTACAAATACTTACGCCATAAAGACATTTGTAATAAATCCAAACTTTGAACACGTAAGAGGGCCAAGAAGACGCTCAAAAACCGTTATAAACGTTGCACTCGAATAATCGTTCATATAATAAATTATATTTATTATAAATAACCGCTCATATAATAAATTATATTTATTATAATAACCGTTTATAATAAATTTATTTATTATAAATTTACCCACTCCATCAAGGGTACCATCAAGCTTCAATATTCTTTTCGGGCTTTTAATAACATCGACAGAGCTCGCTGGGAGGGTTATTAATATTATTAAAATTTGAATGTAATAACCATTAATTTTAATTTCAAAATTATCTTTAATAACTAAGTATTGTCGACGCCAAATGCATAATCTTATTTAAATTTTGAAATTATTTTATCCAATCCAATAAAATCCTGGCCATGCTTATCCGCTGGGTATCACATAACCATTTTATTATCGACCTTAATCTGTTCGCAGTTTCAAAATTAATTAAATTAATTTTTAACCTTCACCCATTCAATATTTTTATTATAAATTAATTAGGGTTTTCCATAATATTATCTAAACAAACAAATATTATTATGCACATGTATGTATCAAATGATGCAATTATATGGCACCACCTATTCTAAATGGCATGTTAAGCAAAGATATCACATGTTATATCCATATAATTTAAATAATTATAAATATAGAATAATTAATAAGCCATAATCCATGGTTTCCTAGAAAAGAAAATTACAGCCCAATGAGCCAAGAAGCCTAGTCGATATCTAGCCCGCATTTCTTCTTTCTTCAGTCTTGTGCCCACGGATGCGCTAAGTTGGACTGCTTTAGTGCTTTTGGCCCAAAAACACAAACCCTTAACATGCCCCCTATTGAACTGAAAGATCAAAACGTCACGACCGCCACAAAAACTCGGATTGCCACGAAATTTTACAGGAGGTAGAGTATCAGTTCGAGGAACCACCTCTACCAAAAATCAGCCCATTCTCGATAACGTGGCGCCTTTTACATTTTTTTTATAATAAATCCGAATTTACATATAAAAAAAAATTGCAGGAAAAATAAATAAATAAATCAAGGAGGAAACCTAATCTTATGATTAGCCTCCTTGTTACATCCCAAAAAAAAAAAAAATATACAAGCAAAATCTACCATGGATTAAGGCCAAAACCAAATCATTCATTCCTAATACAAAAATTATAAATAACATAAATAATAGAATCCTAGGTGCCATATATCTAATATACATCATATATACATGAGAAATAAAATTATGATTCAATCTATCACACACCGATTCAACCAAATACCCGATACCAATTGGAAGGAATCACACACGGAAGCTCAGTGAATAGCACAAGAAATACAAGCAGTATGATAGATATCTTTTCATCACCCATTACTAACTCGTAGTAGTGCGTAAAATCTCTTCTGAATCCATGCGACCTTCCAAGCTATTCCCTTCACGTGACAAATCAGGCCCATTATAAAGAGGAACACTGAAATACTAACTTTTCTGCTGTCTCTGGTAAGTTCACAAAATTGAGGCTACAAATCGTCGAGTGCTGTGGAATAAAGTAATATGATCAATCCATCCATTGTTTTATGACGACTGAGCTTTATAACTGCGGCCCATCTGTATCTTAATAATCGCTGAACGCCTGTCATCTAATGAGCTACTGGGATCCGGCTGCCCATTATCAATTAAGGCCTTGATCAACGGTCTAGATTGCTTCGAGCATAAATCCAACACGGCATCGCGCCAATGGGTGAAAATCTCACAGATGGATAAGGATAAGGGTGTAATCCCATGAACCAATGGAAGCTCGACACTCGCAAGTGAGGGACACCGACCAACCCGACCCAACCGGGCCAGGGTGATGAAAGAGAGAGAGTGGAGGCCAACTGGAGAGAGAGGGAGATCTTTTTAGAGAGAGAAGCTCTCACTTCTCTCTAAGTTTCCCGACGACGGACCCATTGTCCCAAGCCAGCCAAGAGGAAGTTGATCCCCATAGAGAGCTTCTCGCCAAGACCTAGATTGGGAGTTTAGACAACCCAAAAGCAGGGTCTTTTCTCCTACTACTTTACTTCTTTGCTTTAAGGGCCATGTAATGGACGGGATTTGTTTGAGGCCTCGATGGTCGTGGTTTCTGGCTCCAAAAGATCTGGACCGAGCCGAAGAAATCCCAGAGTTGGTTCGGACGCACCACCTGACCGCTTCATGTTGATTCAGGACATCGCTAAGTATCGCTACGGCTTAACAATATGTCGATCGGTGATTTCGTACCGCTCCAAGACGAATCACGGACAATTTAAATTTCATGCGAGAAATAATTTTATGTTATTGCTTTAAATTGAATAACATGATTTATGGAATTAATTTTGTTAATATATGCATGAGTGATATATTAGCATGTGTTGAATGTTCGGTGTGCCATTGCATTGCACTTAGTGGGGAGTAACCCAAGAGGAAATCCACCACCGGGCATCGCTTCACCCCGGCCGAGGAAATACTATTTCCAAAAATCAAGACGCACTCGTGGGATGGGACGAACCGGCCTTAGAGGCGAAGAAACGACCAAGATTGCCTTATCTTGTATTTTGTAAAATTCTGGGCAAGAGACCCATTTTATTTTGTATAAATTGTAATAAATACAATTGTAAACAAATTGTAATTAAATCATTTTGTATAAAATATACATTTTGAGTAGAATGTGTAGGCCCAAGTGGCCATTTCCAGACATGTACGGGTCTCATGACATGAGACACAGATTTCCGCGGTCGACGGTAGTCAATGACACCCCTGCTCAAGGTCAGCTGCCTGGTATTAGAGCTAAGGTAAACTAAGCACTGGAGCTCTATGGTGTAGAGTTAGGTATACGATATACCTTGTGGACTTGATGGGCACTGGATAATACGATCATTGTGCATTTCAGAATAAATGTGATGTGTGATCGAGTTGTGCATTTCGAGGAATTCACTGCGGTTGTATGAATCAGGTGAAATTGTATGCTCGGGTGAATAGCATAGGGAAAAGTGTTGAACACTAGGTCGAGAAAATCTCAACTTTAGACGCTCGAAAAAAAAAAAAAAAATTTTCGGACAAATAGTCTGTAAAAGAACCGAAAAAAATGATTTTCCCGACAATCGCTCCGGGGCCATCACCACAGATTGTGTGTTGTGGAATTCTGGAAAATTATTCCTGGGGCCAGACAAGGGAAAGAATTGTAATTAAATTCTAGAAATTTTCAAGTGGGTAAATAGCAAGAGTTCGTTAACAGACTAGAGCAGACTTTTTTAGTTATGAGAGCCAAGGAGAGCGGTGAAGAAAGGCTACTGGAGGATTTGAAAAAAAAAAATTAATATTTTTTTTTTGCGTGTGCCAGAGCTCGAATCCGCTACTCAATTTTCAGCACTAAGGTCATGACTCCAGTTTTGAGGTCGCGTGGGTACGGAGGTCGGGACTGTCGTTTTGGTCGTGATACGAAATTCATGTCTGGGCCGCTGCATGGTTCGGAGGTCGCGACTTAGCCTTCTCGAGGTCGCGACCCTCCGGTTTAGTCTTCGAGGGCGTTGCGACTGGCCTGAGGTCACGACAGGTCGGGAAAGCTTTGGTGATAACTGAGGTCGCGACCGTAAATGGGCCGCGACCGGGAAAGCCAAAGTCGTGGTAGACCCCGATGAGTCGCGACCAGAAAAAAAATTGAGGTCCTTGCAGGTTAGGGACCTATTCGAGGTCGCAGATCATCAGGTCAGCGCACCGGTTCGTCATGCGGAGGTCGCGACCAAGGCGCGCCGCGACTGGCCGGGTTGCAATAAATCTCGTGCTCGCGACCTAGATTTTAAATTGGCCGCGCGAGGACACCGTGGAATTCCGTGTCGCGACTGCCTCGGTAGTCGCACCGCTTTGTTCCTGATTGCGGAAATCGGCCGGTGACAGCGGATTTGAGGTCGCGACGTGGGATGGCTTCGAGCGCGGTAATTCGTACCTGAGGTCATGGATTCGCCGCTTGATTTCCGAGGTCGCGACATCATTTTTTGGAGGTCGCCATACGTGGGTGGCAAACAAGTGAGGTCGCAATTGATTTTCGCGCTGCGGATCGAAATCGACCGGTAAGGGGAACGCAGGTCGCGATATCAAAACGGCGTCGCCATAGGTTGTTTCAAGACTACCGCGACCGTTTCGTGTCGTGACCGCTTAGTGGCCGGGCAAAGAGGCACGGTGTCGCGAATTCGCCGAGAGGGTCAGCGACCTGGAGCGCTTCTGAGGTGTCGCGACAATCGACATGTCGCGACATGGTTCCGTTGCCTTTGTAGGTTTGCGTCGCTGACCGGAGTGTTGAGGTCGCGGCACTCGGGTAGGTCAGCCTGGCATGTCATGACCATCAGACGCCCAAGATGCGCGCCGATCAGTTTGCCAGGCGCACAAAGAAACGCTTCACGACATGGGCACCGCGACGCCGCGAGTGCGCGCTACGACAGTTTGTGCGCTGCGACCGTGCACCAAATTCAGCTTTTGATTCAGCCGTAATCGCTGGCAGCCAATCGCTTCGGGTAATCGCTCACGGACACTGCTCATAAACACCGTTTGGCGCGAAAAAAAGAGTACAAAAATTTAAAATTTTTCGTGTATGATTTAATATATGGACATTTATATCAGGTTTTACTATAAATTTTACCACTGGTATGTGAAATTTTTTTTCTTTCTAAGATAGGACAATGTTCAGGTCGATGACACCAGATACGCCATTAATGTCAATGTTTATGATCGCTGCTATTGCATAGGAAATTATATGCATTGTATAACGCGATAGGCATGGAGAATGCTAAAGTTAGGAACTATAACCTAGGGATTGATAAGGAAATGAAAATTAAATGAATCCTCGTGGGCACCTGGTACATGCAGATGGCTAGTCGAGGGCTTGCGACATGGGAGGTCGTTCCACGAGGTGCCAGCCAAGCACCACCCGCGGCTCACTGCCAGGCCTTTGTCGAGGTCAGATGGCAATGGCCGCTTATTGCAAGCTAGTGCAAAGAGCAGCCGTGAAGGAGAGTAGACGACATACGAGGCATCCGTGATAAGGTGTGTTTCGTACTAAGATAAGGGAGATTCATCTTCTTACAACCCGAAAGAAGCAGTAAGACTTCGCTTTCAGCAGGATATCCGTGATGCGGGCCAAGGTTATCAGGCCAAGGCCGACGTGGACGCTTAGTCAGCAGGCGGGGCGGGATGATGTGTTATTTACCGTGACCGAGCCCTAGACACTTCAGTGGGATTACTTAGGAGGCGGGAATCCCGAAGTTATCAGGATACCTCGGTCCCGATCATCGGTGGGACGAGTTGGGTTACCGATCGGGATGGCGGATGGTATCTTTACCATTTGCGGCGGCGGGCATATGAGGGATTGCCCCGAGCGGGGATCCCAAGGTTTGAGGCGGCCGCGATCCCGGTCGGTAGTGGGATAGAGAGGAACTTAGGTTTGTTCCTCCACCACTATGTGGTCGGGAACCGATGTCGGTTCTGCGGGTGCCACACACTTTGGTACTTAGCGAGACGGGTCACATGAGCCCGGAATGGCAGTGGGGGTCGAGCATAGGTTTGCCGGTAGAAGTTCGAATTAGAGCTAGAGCGAGATGATGTATTACCATTCTTGCACGGCTGGGCGTATGAGCGGGTGTCCTAGGCGGGAGATCTCATGGTCGGGGCGGCGTTCGATTAATGGGATATGCAGGGTTCGTTTCTACTCTTGCACTTGTTGACTAGAGTAGCGTTTAAATTAGATGCATCATACTCATTCTTTGTTGCAGATTGTGTGATAGAATTGGGCTTAGGGGTTGAGGCCTTTAGAGAGATGATGGGAAATTCTTCCCTAGGACGTAGGGTGAGAGTTGACCGGATAGATCGAGATTGTGAGTTAGAGATATCAGGTCACACACTCTGTGGTGGACCACGAGGAGGGAGGGATGCGTGGTCGGTGTGGGTGCACGGGACATCCGTCGGTCGGGTGTGGTTGCACCAGGTATGATCATTCACCACTGGGTGGTGGGGGATTGGAGTTTGTCTTTGGGACTCGTCTGTGGCTGAGAGACTCATAGTTGAGATCAAGAAATGAAGAGTAATTAAAGTGTGTTGGGCAAGCGAGAATGGGGTGGGTTAATCCCCTAAAGTGAAAAACACCGGAGATTGGGTGTAAGGGCCAGGGGAGATCAATTTACGTGAGGTGTAGGGCAGGGAATGTCAATTTCTATGAGGGTGTGAGACTTTGGGGAGTATCAGGAATTTACGTGGGTTGTAAGAGACCAAGTGGAGTTATCGAGAATTTACGTGAGGTGTAAGAGACTCGAGGAGATGTCCCAATTTACGTGTGGGTGTAAGGGCTTGGGTAATTATTATCAATTTAATGGGTGTAAGGGACTACGTGGTGTTATCCCCGAAAATTTACGTGTGGGTGTAAGAGACGTGGTGTTATCTGAAATTTGCGTGCGGTGTAAGAGACCCGTGGAGTTATCAAAATTTACGGTATTTAGGTGTAGGGCTTGGAGATATCTTGAACTTACGTATTAGATTATGCAGGACCGGAGTGGAGTTATCAGAGAAATTTACATTGTGGGTGTAAGAGGCCCAGGGAGATATTAAATTTTTGTGTGGTGTAGAGACAGGAGAAATCCGAGAATTTACGTGTGGGTGTAAGGACGCAGAGAAATCCAAAATTTACTATTATTGGGTGTAGGGCAGGGAATATCCGAAATTTACGTGTGGATGTAAAGACTCGAAGTGTCGAATAGTTACATTGCACGGGAGATGCAAAACACGCGGACATGGTTATCACGGACTTAGAGTTGAGTATTAGAAATTCGGGAGTGACTCGAGATAAAACAAGCGGACATGGTTATCACCCGGACTTAGAGTTGAGTGATGGGAGTCGGGGTGACTGAGATGAAAGCTCTTGGACATGGATTATCACATAGACTTAGAGTTGAGTGATAGGAGTCAGGTGACTTCGAGATTTTGGATCTAAGTGGAAATTTCATTGGATGTTGGTGAACTGCCGCGAGCTGCGATGGATGGTATCATTCATGACATGGATTGGGATTATTGGTCATTGGATTATGTCCGATGATTGTGACCTTGGAAGGTCGCCGTTTACGGCGAATTGGGTTATGTAGGGTGCATATGCACGTGGTTGGATGCGTATGTGTGTGGAATTTAGAGCGAATTCTTTAAGAGGGAAGAATGTGAGACCGGAAAATCGTATTTCTGAGGAAGGATAAAATGGTAATTTTGATTGAAAATCTGGAATTTTTCTAGATCTCGGATGGCGAAAACGGACTTCAGCGTTGGAATCGTCTCCGCGGAAATCTAGCTACCCGTCGAATTTCGTCGAATTAGGGCGATCGAATTTGCGTTTCGAGCGCGAGAGGATGTAGAACACCCAGCGCGTTTTTGGTGGCGGGCGACACGTGTCGGTGCGGATGTGGTCGAGCGAGCTGAGTGGGGCTCGCAAGACCGCATTGGCATCATGCCATTGGTGGAATCTCGAGGTAGATGGATAAGGATAAGGGTGTCACATGAACGATGGAAGCTTGACACTTGGCAAGTGAGGGGACAGACTGTCTTGACCCGACCTTGACCCCAGAATGGGTTTAGGAGAGGGAAGAGAGAGGGAGGCCAACGGAGAGAGAGGGAGATCTTTTTAGAGAGAGAAGCTCTCACTTCTCTCTAAGTTTCCCGACGATCGGACCGGTGTCTGGAAGCGGAGCAAGAGGGAAAGTTGATCCTCACAGAGAGAGCTTCGCGTCAAGACCGGTATTGGGGAGTTTAGACAAACTCCAAAAAAGTAGGGGTCTTTCTCTTACTTGCTTTACTTTTTGTTTAAGGGCCATGTAATGGATGGGGATTTGTTGAGGCTTGGATGACCGTGGTTTCGGTTCCAAAAGATTTGGACCGAGTGAAAAAATCCCTAGAGTGGTTTGGGCGATCCGAATTTGTTGCGCGTGATTGTGGGACATTGTGTTATTACGGCCAGGTAGACCCTTATGCGATTGTGATTTTGTGGGTACATTCCCAGGAAACCCGACTAGCCGGATTATTACTGCTTCATGTGAGCTAATTTTATTTTATTGTTTTAAATTGAATAACGGGATTTATGGAATTAATTTTGTTAATATATGCATGAGAGTGATATATTAGCATGTGTTGAATGTTTGGTGTGCAGTTTATTCTCCAGTGGGGAGTAACCCAATGGGGAAATTCCACTCAAGGGCGGCATTTATACTTGTCGAAATACTATTTGAATGCAGAAGGCAGCTTAGAGGATGCGAGACATCAGGATGGCGAAGAACGCCAAGATATCGGCCTTATCTTGTATTTTATGGAAATACGGGCCAAGAGACCCATTTTATTTTGTATAAATTGTAATAAATACAATTGTAAACAAATTGTAATTAAATCATTTTGTATAAAATATACATTTTTGAGTAGAATGTGTAGGCCCAAGTAACCATTTTTGCACATGTATGGGTCTCATGACATGAGACATGTAAATTTCCGCGGGTTGTGGTGAGTCGACCCGGACGGAGTTTGGGGCGTTACCGCATTATAACCGTGAACCACAACTATGATGTAATTTAAGATTTCAATCCTGTTTAATCATCAATTTTTAAATAGTTTGAAATTATTATCCCATAACATAGTTTTCCCAAAATAAAAAAACTATTAAAGATGATTGCAGAGCCTGATTTTCAGTTTATATATAGTGGAAGATGGTGCTGGGAATGAGCTTCGTAATGCATATTTAATTTACATATCGTGGGAATAGGCAAAGAAAAAAAAGCAGAGGAAAAACATATAGATATGCATAAAAATCATAAATAAGGAAAAAAATGTAAACCGGAGGAAATCACATGTTTGAAAGCAAGGTTTTCGGACACAGGCCCGGGGCATTGACCCGAGGAGGAGAGGGTCAAAGGAGTCGTGTGGTTCCAGCCCCGAATTCGAGCAGGGTTCAATCGGAGGAGGGATGGGCACGGTCTATATATAAAATAAAAAATATATATTTTCTTATATATGAGCTTTGCGATTTTCATTGAATAATAAAATTAAAGAGATACATCCAATACACATTAAAGAGATAAATCCAATACATAATCAAAATCATACTTCCGAACAAGAGATTTGAGGTTCAAACCTTGATAAAAACATTTTTTTCCAAAATTTTAAGGGGAGGGGGGCAAATGCTCCCTAGGCATTATGTGAGGGATCCTTGGGTTTGGAGGCTTGAGGGACCCTTAGTCTAGAGGCAGAGGTAGTGGCAGATGTAGAAATTTAGTTCATGAAGGGCATATATTGACATATTGACAGACTTAAGATGGTAGCTTAGTGGTATAAGATTTTATTGCTTAAGGGGGCCATAGTTAAGGACGAGGATTTGAGGGGGGCATATGCCCCCTTGGGCTAAGGCTAGGTTATGCAGGGAAGTTCCTCACATTATAGAAGTCATTACATAAATCTGGAGGGAAGTTTATGATATTATATAAGTATGACCTTCTCTTATTGATAGATACATTTTAAAATCTTGAAGACCCCGGGATTGGATAATAAAATTTGATGTTATAACATGTCATTAACCTCTGCAATTTTTTCAGGGTGCTTTTCTTTCCACTTTCCAGCACTTGAAGCTGGTTTTCCATTTCTCAATCCATACTTAAAGAATGATTCGGATTTCAGCAATGGAGTCAACTTTGCCGTTGGTGGTGCAACTGCATTACCAACATCTGTTCTTGATGTACAGCTTGAATGGATGTCTAGTTTTTTCAATACTAAAGGTTCATCACTCGCCACTTATTTCATACAATTTGTGGCTTTACAATTTTATTTATGCTTTGTTTGGAACTAAGAAAATACTAAGGAAGAAAAAAAAAAAAAGAGAGAAAAAATTAGTAAAATAAAAGATAGATTTAAAATAATAAATTAATTTTATATGTTTATTTAAACCCACTTTACTTGTTTTTTCTTATTATATAAGAATTAAGAAATTTAAAAATATGTAAGATTTTAAAGAATTTTGATTGTATTTGATTTTCTTTTATATTTTTCATGGTAAAATCAAACATGATAAAAAAAAAAAAATCATTTTCCTTACTTTATTTTTATTTTTTATTTTATTTTCTTAGTATTTTTCTGAGTTCTAAAATGAGCTTAATTTCCAGGGTGGGATTCACTATTCCTAAAGTAGGAGCCTCTTACAAGAAAAAGTAGAAACTACTTATAGTGACGGAATCCTATTTTACGTTAATAATTAAAATTACAAACAATAATAATTTAATTAATCTTCTTACCATCTTTATCATATTTTAAGCTATTAGCATCAATTATAAAATAATAAATCGTGTTTCAAATTTTTTAAAAATTATAATAGCACTATTTAATTATATATTTATTACATCACTTATTCATCATGTTTAACCATGCATGGGTTCACCATTTAATTAAATGGTTAGAATGATGCCATTATAGATGGTATCGAAGTGGATCAACTCTAGCATAAGGAGACCCAATCAAACAATGTTGGACATAGTTTAGTCGGAAGTGGCTTATTATATCATTGCTAGGAAACCTTATGGACCTATCCTTCTATGCAATGGTATATTACTACATTTAGTCGGCTGTACGTAGCTTACTATATTGTTCATACCAACTTATAATTCATATGTCCATATTTGTTAACTCATAATCCTTTCCTATTTCCAATTATGCACGACTTTAGGCGTATACCTAACAAATCGCCTAATTGTTAGTTCTATATATCTTGTTAGCAGGTCATGCACAAGTGCTCAAAGATGCTCTCTTCCAGGTAAGAGAGATAAGAGGGAATGATTTTAATAATGCCTTCTTGAGAGAGAACAAATTAAAACCATAGAAGAGGCAAAGACCTTTTTTGCCTGATGTTATCCAAGTTATAAGCGATGCTGTTAGAGTAATTAACTTACCCCCTAAACCCCATATTTTATGCTTGTGTAGTTGTAATGATTGGATTTTTTTATTGAAAGACCCATAGCTCATTATCGATATTTTAGGGTTTGAGCCTATTCGTATTTGGAATACCTAAAATTATGTTATGTATTTTATGGTTTTGGGACTCTATAAGTTAATAGCTATCATATCCTAATCCTGTACCTTATTTTTTAGAATAGTGGATTTTTCTCTTTCTCGTCTAGGCTTTTCCTTAGTGTTTTCCATGTAAGTGTGTGTGTTAATTTTAACAGTATAGAAATAAAACTGAAGGATCTTGATTTTCTCATTTGTAAAACTACTTGCAGAGGGTCATTAAGTATGGTGCTCGACGAGTGGTTGTCCCTGGGAACTTCCCAATAGTCTGTCTTCCAGTCTATCTTACTGCATTCAAAACCAACAACAGTACATCAGCATATGATGAATTCAACTGCTTAAAAGATTTGAATGATTTTGCAGAATATTTAAATGAACGCCTGCAACATGCCATAAAGGAGTTGAGAAATGAGAATTCGGATACTGTTATTGTATACGCTGAATATTACAATGCATTCCAGTGGTTTTTTCGTAATGCTCTTTTTTTTGGGTGAGTCTCTTCATCTGCTCATCAGTCATTGGTGAGAAAATATGTATACATAGGTTTCATGTCACATACCAGATCTGTTTGGGAGAGTGTCTGACACTATAAGTATGGACTCTCCTTAACCTAGTAGACACATTTTAAAATCGTAAGAGCCCCTTGGATATTGTTGTTAGGTTCGTAAGAGTGTTTGTCTATATGGTTTTGGTGTACATTGTTGTTGGGGAAACTTAGGGATTGTTTCGTTTCTGTTTTTAAAAACTGTTCTCTATAACAGTTTTTGAAAACACCGAGAACACCAAAATAGTGTTATTTGAAAACTATTATCGTTATCTGAATTTAGTATTTTTTTTTTGTATTTTTAGAACAAAAAATTAAAGAGAATCAAACATTTTTTTTCCACATCCTCCTAGTTTTAGAATAGAAAACAATTTTTAAAAACTATAACTAAACATACCCTTATTAATCGACCCCTCTTCATATTGGCATATGATGTATCATCCGCTTTGGAGCTTATAAGATTCTCATGGTTTTGTTTCTCAAAAGGTCTCATGACAAATAGATATTATCCATTTTTGGGCTCTACCCAAAAGATCTCATACCGATTCGATAATGTCCACACTCATTATTTCGTAATCTTTCTAGCTTTCTTTTGTTGGAATTTTAGGATGAGAGAAATAAAATAGAAGTGAAAAACAACGTGCAACTCTCATAATTAAATAAATAAATTTAAAATAAAAACTTTCCTAACTAATAGGAATTATTGGAAGACAAACTTTGAATTATTCTTTAACTTTAAATCAGTTTTCAACACTCTCCCTTGATTCAAAGTTGCATATTTTTTTTTCCATGGAGAACATCTCTCCATATTTTCAAATTTGTGAAGCACTTCTCTCCACCTCATGATGCACGTCTCATCATCTTGTTGATGCACTCTCTCATCAACCTTCACTTGGCTTAAGTATTTCTCTCTAAAAATTCTTCTTGGTGCACTTCTCACCAATTAATTCAAAACAAAGTTTCTTCGCCAAATCTTCTTCATGCTTTTTCAGCTGTGTTAATGTTGGATTTGATGGAAGACGACGGGATCGACATCATTCTCAATAACCTCCTGAGCTCGAGACTTTTAGATATGCCTTCATTTTGATAAGCTACATATGCTTGATCATTTTACGTTGCCCAAGTAGGAGTAGGAATTAGAAAAATTGTCGGTGCCATCAAAATCACTCACAGACCCTCAAGACCTATGGCTCTGATACCATGTTGGAATTTTAGGATGAGAGAAATAAAATAGAAGTGAAAAACAACGTGCAACTCTCATAATTAAATAAATAAATTTAAAATAAAAACTTTCCTAACTAATAGGAATTATTGAAAGACAAACTTTGAATTATTCTTCAACTTTGAATAAGTTTTCAACATCTTTAACTCATGTGGGACTTTGGACCCACATCCACAATCTTTCAGCAGACAAAAAACCCATTACACAGAGCTGGGCACGAAACCTCATATCAGTGTGAAACTTATGAACCCATCCCTCTTCATAATGGTTTGACATTATCCACTTTAAACCTGAGGTGATCATGGTTTTGTTTTGGAGGCGCTCTCACAAAGTCTCATACCAATTAGGAATATTATCCACCCTTATTAGTGCACTTAATCTCTTTCCCTATCTCTAATCCATGTGGGACTTTGGACTCCCCACTCGAAACCGAGTTAAATTCGTTCAACATTTTTATGTCTGGGGAACATCGATTGCAAAGCTTATATGTTGATTGCAAAATCGATCATTCATGAAATCTTACGTCAGCTTCACTGCAATGCTTAGTTAGAAAAAAAATTCAACGATGAAAATCAATAATATTAAAAAAAAAGTATATTGGTGCGTAGTACTACTTTGAAAAATATTAAAGGGTTTTTTATTTTCTTTTTTCTTCCTATGTTAGATCCTGTTTTCTGCTATGCTATATGTTGTACTAATGCACCAAATAATGTAACAAGTAGGATAACTAAAGGCAGAAAACGAAAAAGAAAACAAGAAATTTAATGAGGTTTAGTATAAATATCTACGTCTTCGGGCATTATTGAAAAACTTCAACTAATCTAAGAGAATTACAAACTTTGAGCTACAAATCAATTTCCTAAGAACACTACAAGGAAAAAATTGATCAACGTTGTTTTTAATGTGTCAAGGAAGAGTCACAATGACGCTTCCCAAAGCGTCATGACATAGACTGTCATTGTATATATTTGAATACAGTGACACTTGTTATAAGCATCATCTTTTGTGAAGAAAAACACTGACACTCATTGCTACTTAGCTTAATATTTTTACTATGATACTTTTATGAGCGTCATTGATTTTTTATTTATTTTTGTTCAACCTTGACACTCTTTACAAGTGTACACATCATCCTGCTTACATTAAAAATCCTATATGCATTAATTTCATCAGTTATAAATCATAATATAACATCTCATAGTTATTCAAAATCTGCATATAATATAAGTCATAGAGATAAGAAAAAAAATAATATCAAAGTCATATGGATAAGGAAACAAAAACTATCTACATATCCATTGATCCAAAATTACATTTGTACATATTTTCAACAAGTTTTCATAGATTCTACGTATATGAATATAAAATGTTATTTAATTATTAGGTAGTGGAGGATCTTCCTATTGGAGAGTGCGCTAAGCCCATCAAAACTACCACATTAAGCCTTCTGTTTCTATTCAAATGTGGAAATAAAGTCAATTAAATGAATAATTACATTTATTACTTAGATGAAGTTTGATGTTTTTATAATTCATCATTTAATAGAAATACACAATTACATAATTGACATATTAGAAAGAAAAACAATTGCAATATTTACACATCATACACTTGTGCACATTGATATAAAAAAACAAATCTTCATGTTTTTTATATGATTAGATATAAAAACCAACCAAAAAACTTTCTAAACCAACCACACTAAGACATTGTTTTACTATTTTGATGAGTGCTAGTGTGGTGACATTCAAGGTTCTAAATGAAAATTGAACTCAAATTAGAATCTACCTTTACAAAAGTAATATAAAAAAATGATAACTGGTAAAATAGAAATTAACCTGTAGATAAAAGAGAATAATATAATACAAAAAGGTTAACACAATATTATGAACATATATTCATATTTGAAAAATAACTAAGTCATTCACAAAAATACAAATTTGAAGAAAATAAGCATATATTCGGGTATGACTTTCTATATCGGTTATTGGTAGAGTATCAAAGCATAAACAAAGTGAAATATAATTTATGCAAAAAAGGTTTCACTAGACTTGTCATTTCAAATAAAACATACGCAAAAATGGATTAATTTAAGTTGAAGTCTCATCACTGGTTTTGGAAATAAAGCATTAATAGTATTCCATATGCAAATGAATAGTAACATAAAAAATCATAGGCTATAAATTTAGAAGATAATATAATAAAACACATGAATGTAAACAAATATTTGGAACCAAAAGTAAATCAAAGGACATAAAGTGTCCGATGTTCAATGAAAAAGATATATCTCACTTTCACTTAATATCAATAAAAAAACACTAATCAATGATTCTATTATAATGTGATTCTTCAATTTACCAAAATTTTTGCATCTAGAAAGCGATTATAATAAAATAATAAACTCAACGAGGCAAAAGATCTAAAAGGGATCAATACATAACAAAAATTATTTTTTAATGTAGAAACAAAAATGTACTTATGACACCCCTAATCCCGGGGGTCCCGTTGACTACTATCAACCTGCGGAATACCTGTGTCTCATGTCATGAGACCCATACATGAGTAAAATGGCCACATTGGCCCATACATCTATACTCACTAAAAATATATCCAATCAACTATATTACCATAGTTCAAAGTTAATACATCGCTCTTATCCTGAAACGTATATTAAAATTTCAAATTATAATACATGTTATACAAAACGTATCTACCAAAGCCACATGTCGGCTTTATTCTCAAAGGCGGTCTTTAGTGAGTGCCGTCCTCCCGAACACTCCCTGTACCTGAAATAAGGATCCCTCGACAGGGTGAGCAATGCCCAGTAGTGATAATCTTCTACATGGGTTACCCGCTAAGTGCACATGTAATGGCAACGAACATTTCAAAGAAAATACATGATCACTGCCAGATAATACACATGCCCAATCCATGTCTACGGTCCTCCGCAGACTCCTCACGCATGCCTAAGCGAATGTGGGGAAAATCACACCGGTTTTCAAAACAAGGAGTTTTTGTTTTTCGAAAACTTACTAAGATTTCGGTAAAATCTGTTGAATGACCCTCGGCGAATTTGTTGGATAACTCTTGAAAAACGGTCGCGGATTCTCCGGCGTGAATTGTTGGACAATCTCCCAACGCAATTCTCCGGAAAATCTACCGTTGAAATTCCTTTCACAACCATTTTCCTTTTTATTTTCTTTCATGTCATGCATATTCACACATATCGTTCTAAGGTGCCCCGGTGCATATGGAATGTATTATGTCATTTCCAAACAATTCATGCTAATATATTTTACATACATATATTAACAAAAATTAACTCACATAAATAATGTTATTCAATTCATAGCAATAACATCAAAATTAGCTCACATGGGCTAATAAACAATTCAAGCAATTCATTTTGAATCACCCAAACAACACAAAAATCACACACAAATCACGTGAGCGATCAAAAACTTAGGCTCGGCAACGTTCACGACCCGCAATCGGAGTTTTCTTCATTCGGTTCAAATATTTTGAGGCCAGAAAACGTCATCGAGGCCTCGAAGCAAATCCCGTCCATTAAAATGGCTCTTAGCGAAGAATAAACCCTAATAGGAGAAGACTACACTCTTGGAGTTGTCAAAACTCCACAAAATCGATGTCACGCATAGCCCGCTACGGTGTGAATCGACTTTGTAACGCACGACGAGAGCAGGTAATTAAATGGAAATCTGGGAGAAGTCATACTTTTCTCTCTCTGAAACCGATCTCCCCTCAGCACATCCGTTTCAAGCAAATGGAGAAGATGGTCTTTTTGTCTTTATTTTAATATTTTCACTTAATTCCATCCTTATCCACCAATTTGATTTTTAAAGACTTTTTTGACACATGGCTTAATCACAAGCCATTTATCTTCATCCTCTCACTAATCATGCAATGTGTCACATGGGTACATGTAATAGGTGACTTTTGTCACATCACATACCTCTCACAAGTTGTCATACGACACTCGGCGCAAACACGCGGTGCCTCGAAAAAACGTGAAATTAGAGCGTCTCTCGTAATTTGGCGGTCGACGTAGTTCGTTCGTGAGACGATACCAAGGATGAAGTCCGTTTCGTCATCCGAGATCTAGAAAATTTTTGGATTTTGACTGAAATTACCATTTTATCAATTTTCAGAAAATTAGATTTTCTCGGGATTTCACAGTACTAATGAACAACAATTTTTTTTACAAGGTATTGTCATAACTTACAATATTTTGTACTACCTTATCATTGCATCAAAATAATCTTTGTCAATTTCTTTACTTTGCTTTCACTACATTCCACAAAAGGGCTTTTCCATAGCTAATTGGATAATTATTCATTTTCTTTTATAACAATGGGTGAAGTAAATAAATCAAATAAATTACATTAACTTTGATGATTAATTTACCAACAATGCACAACATAATTTGCTTATACAAGCAGGCGATTCATTACATTGTACCTTCACGCAAAAGTTTTAATCAATTGAGTCACTAGTAGCACCCAATTTGATCATACTTCATTTATGTTCATTTTATTATAAGATTTTTTCTCATTAAACTAATAGTGAGTAACATATACCATTTGATTAATTAAGTTGATATAGTAAACAATAGGAATATTATGAAAATTTATTATTAAACATAAATTAACCTTTGTTGTGAGATGCCTTGAATCAATAATAATCTCCTTCATGTATCTCATTACATAATATCCACATTCCACACTACCTGATTGCCTTGGACACTATAAATGAAAATGAAAACTACTACATTGTGGTCCTTAAATTAAAATGTATGTTCTTAGTACTTTAGTACTATAAACTGAAATTTATAAACCACAATCAAAGTGATATAATTTATACTAACCATAACTTTTACCCATGTAGGCTCTCTCTTTGATGTTTTGTGCTTTGTTGGTGGATGGATTCTTAATGCCCTATACAATGACAATAATATTAAGTATATATATCATCAATCATTCAAGTATTGTTATCTAGAAACTTACATGTTAACAATATCCTTCAAATCATCACATGGTTGATTTAGCATTGGGTCGAGTAGTATGTTGTCATTGTCCTTGTCTCTAGTGCTACCAACACCCAATGGAAATTGAATTTTTTTTATTAAAGTGAGACATCTAGTAAAAACTATATGGTAAACTTATAACTATCATAAAACTTACTCTAGGTTATATGGAACAAAAATATACTCAGCATGACTTGCATTCATTATTCGATTTGCAATAACCTTGGACATATTTTCCTTCGTTGCTTCTCCCATCTAGATTTAGAAACCAATGTAGGGTTAACAAAAGCAATATGTTATCTCATCTTTGCATCAACCTTCTTCTTATACAAGTGCTTAATTGAAATTAAAAAATCATTTAACAAATTATTAATATTTTACATGCACTTAATATATTACTAAAATTGAAAACTATAATGTAATTAGGTAGATAATTAATACAGGCAAAAGTTCTCTCACCATATGTAGAATATAATACAATTGATTGACACTTACTTTTCTAAGATTATCATATCCATATCTTCTTTCATGAGAAATGTTCTAAAACCCTCTCCAAAAACATCAATTGGAATGTCTATTGATTTTACTTTTTGTTCATTTAACATTAATCCAACCAGGGTTTCAAAGTTCTTGATATCTTAAGGATTTTCACATTTGCCTTTTAGTTATATACCCACATTTATTTCTTTTTTCAACTTTTTGATTTCCCATAAAAAAAATATAAGGTTAAGTATCTCATTATGCTTTGTTGTAACATATATTATGCTTATAAAACTATATGTAAATATAGAAAAATACTATATCTGGGTAGGATGAGTATTGAGGATGACGAATAAAGCGAGACCCCTGAAGCTTCATATCAACTGGCGCCTCGGCGTTGGCCAATTTCATTAGGAATGAGAATTGGAAGTGTTGTATTTGGTTTGTACGGAGCATCCACCACTACTAAGTAGTCGGGACCACATTCACATATAATTGTCACTTCGAGTCACTCGTTTTCACATCTCTGACTAATTGACTTGTTTCTCACCTATAAAATTAAAAGAACCAGTAAATTAAAAGTCATGTATCGATGAAAGTTTGCATTTATACTTTAACAAATTGCATTTTTCAAACTTTGACAAGCTCTAAGAGTTTTAGGTTTACAAGTGTTTTTGTATAATAATAAAATTAAGCTAGTTAACAAATAAAATACCTTTATTTGAGGTTCTTCTAGTAACATTGGAGTTGATCTTCAACATGACGTTGTTGGCACTCAACAAATTCGAATTTTCACCATGTGGTTTTGTTTTTCAGAGTTACAACTACTCATGTCGGATTGAGGCGTGGATTGGTGCAATTTTTGAAAGCTTTTGTTAAAATGCTAGCCTCGGCGAAAGCATCGTTATTGAGATGCTTTCTGAAATCTCTCATTGCATGATCAACCACAGCGAAAAAAAGCGCCGATGCGTGTAATGTTTCCCTTTACACCACGTACACGACCCTTGTATTTTGGGTTCCCAATGCCTATGTAAGTATATCATTACTCCCATAATAACTTTGATCACTCTCTTGAGACTCCTTCAAGAGCTCATCCTGAAACAAAATACAAAGTTATAATGTTATGTTCCAAATAGATAAACAAATAGTATTTGTCTAAACATACTAAATTTAGGTTATAAATAAGAACTTACAATCTTCTCCACAGGTATGAAAACCTCATCATAGTTTCCATAATCCATTTCCCTTGTTTTTTTTTTCTATAAAATGTTTCTATCAATACTTTCAGATGTCACCATCTATGAGAATTTTAACAAACATCATAGTTAGTTCTTCATAAAATGTTTAGTATAATGAAAACATATATAAATATCAAAAAACTATATTCACATGTATGAAATCTCATAAAGTTAAATTAATAGGTATTAACTTACTAAATCTTCCCCAAGTCTTGCATATCATTTTTATATAGCGATTGTATACGTGTTTTTTTCTTATTTTTTTTTTTTTTTTTTTTTTTTTTTTTTATCTTTCCGAACTTTCCTAAATTTTTGCATTTATAAATAAGAATTAATGTATACATTTCATCAAGACAATTAATGAATATGATTATCTATATGTTAATAGAAGTAACATGTTTCAATAGTTTAACTCGGAGAAGGAAATTTGTAAGAGCCTACGGTCTTTGATGCTCAGCACCCGGCTTGTTGTGAATGAGACATGCGAGAACCCAGGCACACTTACATCTTTCTTCATACCCCTCCACCAGTAGTGTTCCCTCAAGGTATGATACATGTTAGTGCTTCTTGGATGCATCGCATATGCAGAAGAGTGAGCCTTTTCCATAATTTCTTTCTTTAATCCTCCCTCATTTGGTACACACGACACAAGGCTATCATCAATGTACCATGCGCTTTCGTGCGAAAATCCCTTCAGGCGCCGGACTCGACTTCCTTTCAACTTAATCGCGGTCGAGATCTTGAGTCGCCAGCTCCGCTATCACATCTATCAGTCTTGGACGAACATGAAATGTAGCTAAGCTCCATTATCATCGACTCTAGTCGCACCTAAAGACCTCAATTCTACAAGTCTAGAGTATACAACCTTTAAGAGAGATATAGAACCGTAGATTTCCTCTTTGAGGCATCAACTACCACATTAGCTCTGGATGGTGCTGATAGTGCACTCACCAATCATAATGAGCTCTGACCCATCCATAAATGCCATGTTGCTCCTTACGTGAATAAATATTGCGGGCTCTTGTGATCTTAATAAAAAGTGCACGCTGGAACCCCATATAAGTAATGCATTTATATTTGTGAGCAAAGACCAAAGCATTGACTCTAGTCGTGTGTCGGATAATTTTGCTCATGCTTCCAATTGGTCTCGAAGCATATGCTATCACATTTCATGTTGCATTAACACATCTAGCCTGCTGGAAGCATCCTGATCTGCTTTGATCCATTGCTGACGGAAGCGTAGAGCTGGGGCGAGTCAATTTCCATTTTAGTTCATCGAAGCTTTGTTGACATGCCTCTAACCATACAAACTTTTCCTCTTTCCTTGTCAATTTAGTCAAAGGAGCCGCTAACTTTGAAAACCCCTCAACAAATTTCCTATAGTACCTTGCCAAACCCAGAAAACTCCGTATCTTTGTCACATTCGTAGGTAGTTTCAGGTTCAATTGCCTCGATATTTTGAGATCCATGAAGCCCCTTATTTGAAATCACATGTCTAGAAAGCGGCTTTGTCTAACCAGAGCGCATTTCTTGAATTCCCAGCATACAAACTGATTTTCCCTCAGAATTTGTAAAACAACTCTCAGATGCTCCTCATGATCTTCCTTACTGCCTGAATAGATCAAAATGTCATCAATGAATACTATAATAAGCTGATCTAAATAAAAAATTTGAAAGATCTTATTCATAAGATCCATAGCCATTTGGGGCATTAGTTAGTCCAAATGGCATGTCTAAGAACTCGTAATGCCCATACCGTGTTCTAAAAGCTGTCTTGGGAACATCCTCTGACCAGATCTCTAATTGATGGTAACCTGACCTCTAATCAATTTTCGAAAATACCCTCGCTCCTTGTAATTGATAAAAAAGATCATCAATTCGTGGAAGCGGGTATTGATTTCATATTGTCACTTTATTCAACTCTTTGTAATCAATACACAATCTCAAAATTCCATCATTTTCTTCACAAAATAGAATAAAGGAGCTCCCAGTGATGCTCGACTGTAGAAACCCTTACTCCTGATGAAACCTCGAAAATCTAGAATTTCTCGAAAAGGAGTAAAATGATAATTTCGGTCAAAATATGGAATTTTCTAGATCTCGGATAGTAAACAGGACTTCACCATTGGGGTGTCTGTGAAATCATAGCTACCATGTTGAATTTAAGTCGAATGCGAGACGATTCGAAATGCAAAATGTTTTTCGAGGGCTAGCGAGTGTAATGCGGGACACTTGGCACATTTTTGAGTGGCTCACAGTGCCATGTGTTATGTGCAGAATTAGTCAACTTGAGCTCAAGTGTGGGGCCCACATGGACATATGGAATCCCCTAAGTGGATGGAAATCCAAAGTAAGTGGATAAGATGATAAGAAATCCAAGTCAACCAATGGGAAGTTGACAAGTGGCAAGTGAGAGGACAAAAAGGGAATTAAATGAAAAGAAAAAGACGTCTTCTTCTCCATTTTGGCACGAAATGCGTGCGGTGGAGGAGGGAGAAATAGAATTTAGAGAGAAAGTCCAACTTCTCTCTAGATTTCCTGGCGATCGGACCGTCGGTTTCCGACGAGGCAAGAAGCAAAGTTTCTCCTCACGGTAAGGGCTACGCGTGGGCACCGGTTTTGGAGTTTGACAAACTCCGAAAGGTAGGGGTTTTCTCCTACTTGATTTAATCTTTGTTTAAGAGCTTTGTTAATGATTTGGATGGTATGAGGCCGTGAGTGGCCGTTTGATTAGTCCCAAAATTTTTGGATTGAATGCTGGGGTAGAGAGAGATTTGTTTTTGGGCGATCCGGGATAGATTTCGGGGCCGATTATTGGTCATATGTGTCTTTGTTTGTGTGTTAAATTGTGGTTGGAGTAATTGGAGCTGAAATGGCCGTGAGTTTTCGGTCCTCCGGAGTGGGACCGAGTGTTGGAATTTTTGGGCAGTTTCGGACAGCCCACACACTATTTTTGGACTGTTAAAATAGCTCGGGTTGATTGTTGGACTAAAATTGTCCATGTGTGTTGCTTGCAAAATATTGCTTAAAATGAATGACTTGGAGTGTGTGCGGAAAGGAATTGTTAATGCATGGAATATAATGTGTTTACATGATGTTTGAATTATATGAAATATAATTGTGTGTGAGCTATTGGAAATTGAATTGTTTATTAGCCCATGTGAGCTAATTGTGATGTTATTGCTATGAATAAATAACATGTGGTTAGTATGTGAATTTTGTTAATATATGCATGATGAATATATTGACATGTGTTGTATGAAAATGGCATAATGCAATTCATATGCACCGGGGCAACCTAGAACAATAGGTGTGAGTGCATGGCATGAAAGAAAAAAAAGGAAAAATGGTTGTGAAAAGAATTTCAAGAAAGATTTTCCGAAGAATTGCCTTGGAGAGTTGTCCAACAGTTCATCTCGGAGACAGACCTATGACTGTTTTGGAGAATTACCCAGCAATTTACCTCAGAGGTTGTCAATGATTTTACCCAAGCTTCATTAGTGTTTCGAGAGCAAAACCTTTGTTTGAAAACAATGTTTTCTCACACTTGGCTTAGGCATGCGTGAGGGAGTTAGTGAGGGCTCGAGACATGGGAGTGAGTAGGTCACATTCTCATTCATACCATGTAGACATTCGAGTAGGGACTTGCATGTTTTACTTGAATGTGTTTGGTTGCTGCGTGCATGTGCGCCCAGGTGGGACTAACCCATTAGGGATAATTCCCTCTTGGGGTGCTCACCTTGTCGGGAGAAAATTATTTCGAATGCAGAAGGTTCACCTGGGGATGGGACGCATCCGAGGTCTTAGAGACGAAGAAATGGCCATATATGGCCTTGTTATGTATTTTGTAAAAATCTGGGTAAAAGACCCAGTTTTGGATAATTATAAATTAACTCATTTTTGTATAAAATATACATTTTTGTGAGTATGGATGTATGGGCCAATGTGGCCATTTTACTCATGTATGGGTCTCATGATATGAGACACAGGTATTTCGCAGGTTGTCGGTGGTCAACGGGACCCCGGGATTTGGGGCGTCACACACAAGCTCTTCCATATGTACTTTCAATTCTTTCAACTCTAAAGGAGCCATCCTGTAAGGTGCCTTAGAGATTGGTTCTATCCCAAGGGCCAATTCAATCTGAAAATCAATATCTCTATCTGGAGGTATACCTAGAAGATCCTCACGGAAATGCATCGGAAAATCTCTGACCCCCTCTGGAATATCTTCCGATGCGACTATCACTTATCCCTCGCCTCAGCGGCATAAATGGTACCCACGAAATGACAGGAGCATCTTACTAGCCTTCAAAGCTATCATAATACTGTTAGGTAGTATCTTCCGTAACCCATAGAACACAACCTCTGTCTCCCCTGGTCTACAGAACCTAACCTCTTTTCTATAACAATCCACTATAGCATGATGTTTAGATAGCCAATCCATGCCTAATATAACATCAAAGTCATGGATGTCTAAAATTATCAAGTCTTCCAGAAACTCCTGGCCTCTAATAATCATACACGCTATCCCATATAAACACTCTCTACTAGCCCGTGAATCCCTTGTAGGAAGAATACCACTATCTTTGCGATCTATAAGTTAGGACTCCACATTAGCATTTGAAATAAACCTCCTTAGAAATAAAAGAGATGTGTAGCTCGAGTGCATAAGAATATGAGCATCACGGTCAAGGCCAAAATCATACGTCACAACATCGGGACGATGTCGATCATCTTTGGAGTAGTATAAACTCCCAGCAGGCGAGGTGTAGGTCGGCTGAGAGGTCAGCTTTGGGTGGTTGACCTCTACTGTTTGGGTTCGTAGGTCAGCTGGAAGGAGTAGAACCTCTACTGGGTGCCCCTCTCTGATCCTAACCTCTACCAGCTGAAAATGGCCTCTGTATTGGTGTCCTGTAGCTGACCCACTACCAGAGGCTAACTGTGGACATTCCTTTGCAAAATGTCTTGACTATCCACATTGTAACAAACATCGATTACCCACATACGCATTCCACTTTTGTGAAACCTTCCACGCTTCTTGCATTGCTCTTGGGAATTGAAGAAGTTCGATCGGTAGTTTCTTGAACATTCTAGTGCTACCTCGAGCTGTCTTACCGACTTCCAATGGTGGTTTCCTCCCTTCTTTGACTTTTTCTTGGATCCACCACGAGTCAGTAGATCCCATTCCTCTTTGGCTCTTACAGGCCTGTAATCCCGAGGAGCTAATCCCGAGCTCTCTATCTGATGCTGACCTAACCACTGTCCATATTGAGTATGAGAGATTGACGCCAAAATGCTCTTGACCTCTTTTCTCAGGCCCACCACAAACCTCTTACTTTTCTGTACCTAGTGGTCACAAAATAGAGGAACATGTTGTACTAGTTCCGAGAACTTCTTTTCGTAATTTGTCACTGACATGGTCCCTTGCTCAAGCTTGAAAAATTCTTCAATTTTCTGATCTTTATAGACCGTAGGGTAGAATTTCTCTAGAAACTCCTCTTTAAAAATGCGAGTCAGGACACCCCCTCACGGAAATCGTCTGTATTGCATTCCGCGAGTCAGTGTTACGTACCGATAGGAAAGCAAAATATGTACTTGTCTGCTCGTAGACATCCCATAACACTGAACACCCTCTCATTACCCTCTAGCCATGACCATGCCTTTTCAGGATCCCCTACTTCGTCATAATTTCTTGCCCTTAATTTCCTTGCCCTCTCAATGGACTCTGTCGGCTCACGGGGTTGACAAAATGTTGTGGCTAAAATTTGAGCCATTTGATCAAGCGGTATATTAACTCCCGCTGGCTCTGGAGGATGTGATGGTCCTGCCTGTGAAGGCTCTGAAGGAAAACGAGGTGGAATACGAACATTAACAGACTCATCTATATGTTCCTCGAAATTTGGAAGCCAGAATGACTCTGCGAAACTCTCCTCCCCAGGCTGGACGGCCCCTCGGCGACCACATTTTCTATAACATTTAAACATATCATATGTTATATAGTTCATATGACATTTAAATTATTAAAATAACTCGTGCACCTTTAAATAAAACATTAAATCATTTTTAGGGCGTGGAGACTTTTCAAAACATAAAACATTTTCAAAACCTTGGCCTCTGATACCCCACGTTGAAGGACCCAACCGGGTTTCTTTTCCCTGGCTCCGAGGACCTCGGCACTCCTCTGATTTGAAAAAAAACCTTTCATTTCTTTTAAACCTTTAAAGTGAATCCGTGGAGAAGCGAACCCATTCCTCTGATTATATTTTCCATTAAAATCTTATGAAACATGGTGGGACCTTTTTTTTTTTTAAACATTAAACCCTTTTTATACGATTAAACATTTTATAGAAAGTCGGGTAGAGTTTCATCTATTTTTTGGACATGTCCCAATTTACAACACCTGTAATAAAATAATTTAATTTACTCCATCCAACAATAGGACATCAAGTCCACCCTGACAATTTCAAATCAAACTTTAAAATCATTTTACGAACACTATAGATATATAAACAATTTTTTTATATAAGCTGAAAGGTGGGCTCAAGTCGAAATTACAACCAACCCCGTCTACATTACCTCTAAGCAGAGGATTAGAGCTCTCGTAGTTCATTTTTTTAAAACATATATATATCACAAAAGAAAGGTGCACAAGTAGTTATTTACAACAAGAACTATACATTTTCAAAAAGTGGTCGTCGTATGAGGTGGAGTGTCGCGGCGGAGGATGCTCGAGCTGCCTCGATCCTACCTTACGAAAACATTTATAAAACATTTGGAAGGGTGAGTAAAGAATCAGTGAGAGTACAATTCATAGGAAAATAATGTTTCCAGATATAGTTCAAATACCATGTGTAAACAATTGTATAGAGATCTCATTTCCATAAACATTTACTTTACTTTCTTTTCCATATAGTTCAAATCTAATGTGTAAAACAATTATATAAACATATCATTTCAATAAACATTTCCTTTACTTTCTTTTCCATATAGTTCAAATACAATGTGTAAAACAATTGTATCAACATATCTTTTCAATATACTTTCTTTTTCCTTTTACAGATCCGTCATATCAATGGAACCCATCTACCGTTAACACTTTGTTGGTCCATGAAAGAACCAGGAAAGCAGTCTTCACGATCGCGATGACACAAAAGAACCTTCGATAAATCGTGACTTTCTTTTAAATACCATTGCACTATGGAATAAATCACATTATGCGTTGGTAAACTTTTCATACTTTTCACGTGCATGGCAATATGCATCACTCTTCCCTTCCCTCTATAAAAAAAAAATCCTATCCCTTTCCCATGTACCATGCATGCGTAAAGTACTTTAGTTGACTTTCCTTTAAACTTTATCTTTGTAACATAGGGTAACTATGGATTCAAACATTTTCATACAAACATGTATATATAAAATATACATTCATAAACATTTCATTTCATATGGAAACCATAAATCATGCTTTATAAAACTATGGAAACCCATAATCATTTTCATATTTTCTCAACATAATTTAAAGTCAAAGAAAACCACATTTCTTTTTTTATTTGAATTTATTTATAACATAGATATGAAAACATACATTGAGTAAACATTAATATATATATATATATTGTAAGACTCGAGAAATTCCAATTTATGGAAAAATGGCAAAATCGTAATTTTGCTTACAAAATTGTTATTTCGATTAAAAATCCGGAATTAATTCTCTAGATCTCGGATGATGAAATGGATTACAACGACCAGAATCGTCTCATGAAATCTAGGCATCACGTAAAATTTCGTAATATTCGGGAGCGGTCGAGGGTTGACACGTTTTGAAGCGTCGGCGTTCGAGTAAATAAGCGATTTTTCGATGGGACGAAAGTCACATATAACAAGAAATACTCATGTACCATAAGTGGTATGAGTAGAGAAATGGCAAAATGGACCAGTAGAGATAGTCTTAGAATATCGGTCCCGGTAAAAGAGGGACATAAAGGTCATTTTGGAATTTGATTTTAAGTCATTTCAAATGACAAAATTGTCAATAGTGCTTCTTCTCTTCATTAAGCGAACGTGAGGAAAAAAAATGGGAGAATCCGATGGCTTTCGTTTGAGAGGTTTTAGAGAGAAAACACTTCTCTCTAGATTTATCTGCGAATCAATGATCGCGACTTCGACACAAGAAGGAGAAGCGCTCTGCGGAGAGGGATTAGTGAGTCTTAAGTTAGGGAGTTTCTTCAGAAGCTCCTTGAGGTAAGGGGTTTCTCCTAATTGAGTTTTATTCCTATTTTAAGTGTTTTGTGATGTTTGAGTCGAATGGGGCGGAGTGAGGGGCCGTCGTCGATCCCAAACCTTGGGATGCGGGTGATATAATTTTGAAAACAAAAGGTGGAGCGGTAGTGTGGGTAAGAGTGTTGGGTGCATTTGTGATAATTTGTGCATTAATGTTTGCTTGATATGCATTGGGCGGGGCGCGTGAATTAACGGGTTCCTTAAGTGAGCGTTGATTTGTGATTTTTCTAGAATAGTAACGAGGTTTCACTATTCTGGCTTGATGTTCTCAAAATATATTTTTGTGAAAATATATTTTTGTGTGAACCTAATATGTTTGGCGAGGTGATTTAAATTAAATTGCTCGTGTTGATCGTTATTACAGTAAATTTAATTTTTGATGTATGAGTTGTAAAATTTCATAACATGATTGTGTGATTTGGATTATGCGAGTATATTCATGTTTATATATTTGCATGTGGTTAGACTGTATTGGAACTGGCATGCATGCATTCCATATGCACTGGAACACCCTAGGATTATAGGAGTGAGTGCATGAGATGAGTGCTAGAAAGCAGTTCGGAGGGTTGTCCTAAAAACATTAGTGTCGGAGGGTAGTCGAATTTAAAATATCAATCGTCGGAGCGGCCAATTGATATTCATCGGAGGATGAATCCTGAAACAAATAATATATCAATCGTCGGAATGAGCCCCGATTGATATATATATACATCGGAGGAGTTGTCCACTAATAAAACAATAATTCTCATGCAAGGCTTAGGCGAGGTGTGAGAGGGGAGTCGATGAGACTGGAAGGGATGCGGAGTTGGTCATGTAGACATTCGAGTAGGATCATGCATTTGCTTGAATGTGTGTTTACTTTTGGAACATTGCCTTTGCCTTAGGTGGTGAGTAGCGCTTAGGCGAGTCTCTCTTGACTTTGGCTCACCCTCGTGGGACCCCCTTTTTACAGGTACAAGGAGCGTGCGAGGAGACGGTCTTCCTAGAGGCTGAGTGCTAGAAGAAAGCCGGAAATGTGGCTTTGTTGATGTTTACATGTATTAGAACTCTTTAAGTTTAATACATGTATTGTTTAAGAGTGAAAATATTGTAACTCTTGTAACTATGGGATATATAGTTGGATCATAGTTGGTATGCATATTGAGTATTGTTTATGGGCCCAAGTGGCCGTATTACTCATGTGATTGGATATATTGGATATATATTGCATATATTGGATTGTTTGGGACAGGATATGCAGGTTTTGTAATTGGGTAGAGCTCCCTGTACAAAGGAAGCGCTCCGTATTTTACAGTAGGCGTCACGTGCCCAGGCATACTTGTATTGTGAGTTGTGAGGTAGTCAACGGACCCCCGGGAAATGGGGCGTCACACACACACACACACACACACACACACACACACACACATATATATATATATATATATATATATATATATATATATATATATATATATATATATATATATATATATATAAACATTTACATTTTCCCTCACCTTAGTTATTTAAGCCCTTTTCCTCCTTTAAAAAACTTTCCACCACCGCATTGTCCTTAACCACTTTCCTCTACCGGAGTCCACATTATCAACAAATCCATTAACATCCATACTTTAATCATGTTCAATTAATTTATTAACTATAATATACTTTCCAGCAACCCTTAAACATTTAATCACTTTCAATTGAATAAAATCAATTGAACTCAACCTATTTTGTTTCTCATGCTTTTATTATGCTACTCATGGAAATTACTACCCAATATAATAGCCCACAACAGCCATGAAATGGTTATGTCAAAACCCGGCTATTCACATCGACATAACCAAGCAATCTGCACACTTGGTGCAAAACATAAATTTTAAGCCATGTTCTGATCATCCCCTGTTCTCCACAGGAACATGGCTGGAATCTTGACTCAATGGGCTTTCCATAGAGTCCAAGAACACCCAAAACGGAGTTCGGACGAAGAAGTTATGACCTTTTCATTCAAAGCCCGGTCCAATTTACTCTGTGCTTTCTTTGAAATAGTTTGTGATGCAGATTCGGGGTCTTAATTCATAATTTGACCTTTGGTTCTTTGTACTCATTTGAAGATACGGTTCTTAGAGTTCTTCTCAACTAGAATCACCGTCGGAATCCTTTGAAACTCAAGACATATCCTAAACAAGCGGGGACCTACTCGGTTTTCAAACATAACCCGGCCCCATGCGAACATAACTCCCATTTGAATGCATTTATGAGTCAAATGGGTCGAGTGGATAGACCTATTTCAGAAATATGGTCTCTATCGATCTAGTTTATCAGGCAATTAAAATCACTCAATTCGATTGAGTGATGACCAAGGATTATGACAAAACATAGTCATGGAGTCTCAAAACGGAATGGAAAACTGCACAGAACATGGCTCCACTTTGAATGCATTTCTGAGTCCAAATGGGTCGGAATTTGGATTGACCTATTTCAAGGAGATATGTTCTCCTATCAGTGTAGTTTATCCAGAAATTTGAATAACTTAATTCGGATGAGTGATGACCAAGTTATGGCCAAAATATAGTCATGGGGTCGAGAAGGAAAAATGGACAACATCTCCCTTGGACACACACATACGAAGTAGACAAGAATTAGCAGTGGGGAGAAAAACCCTACCTCAAATAGCGTGGTTTCCCGGGACACCACGTTTTCTAGGTTTTCATGAAAACCCGAATTTTGAACCTTGGCGAAATCTTGTGATTCCGGTACCCACTCGTAGCTCTTCGTCGTGTAAAGCAACTTTAACTCTTGACCCAACGAGATTCGACCTACGAAAACTTATGAATTGATGAGAGAAAATTGCTTTTCTCTCTTTCTCTTTCTCTCTCTCTCTCTTATGGTTTGGTCTTAGACAAAATGAGATATTTTGATATTTTAGTGACTATTTATAGTGTGGACACGTGGCCCACGTCGTCACGTGTCACACTTCTTCGGTTCCGTTTTTACTCCGAAACAATTTATTTCGTCCCGGTTTTAGTTCCATCTATCTTAAATGGACATTCTTTAAATATTTGAAATTTTTCGGGATTTTTCTAAAAATCTCGTTTTGAGTCCTCAGACACATTAGCCTCGAATTTTAAAAGGTCGGTTGTCTTAGAATTTAACGAAATTCGACTGGATAACTAGATTTTGCGAGACAAATTCAACGGTGAAGTCCGTTTCATCATCCGAGATCTAGAAAAATTACAAATTTTTCTGTGGCAAATTACCGTTTTGTCATTTTTCAGAAAAATTGCATTTTCACCCTTTAACATAATTTCGTTTTAATCTATTTCAGCTTCTTTAGCCTCAATACATTCTTATGAACATTTTTTTGGGCTTGTTTTCAAAATTTATTATTCATTTATTTATTTCAGTCAAATACATATGTCAACGAAATTACTATTCATAGAAACTGTAAATTCAGGGTCTTACAAAGGCAGTCTACAATTATAACAATATTATTAATATCTTTATCTTGTAATGAATAATAATATTTTATTACTAGTCTTTTGGAGTATAATTTGGTTAACTCAATTGAATCCCTGATGAGTGGCTGAAATACTCAGGTCATCCGCTTCGTCTGTCTTATGTTTTTAGCGTTATTTTATATTTAAATCCGTAATTTTGTAGCCCGATATCTAATTTGTGCAATTGGTGTGAATGCAGGTGAAAAGGGTAGCTTTTGGAAGAATTATGGAGAGGGGTGCAAGGCATGTGGTTTGAACGTCGGGCGACCCCCACGCCGCGACGCCCCCACTTCGACGCCCAACGCCGCGACTCAACAACATATATACATAAGTCAACAAGCTGGGCAACATCGCGACGCCCTCAACGCCGCGGACGCCTCACGTCACGACGCCGCAACATTGCGACGCCAAGACGGATCTCATTTCTCAATCATTAAAGCAAAATAGGGAATTTAATCGTGGAATGTAGATCGAGTGTACAAACTAAGTAACGGAATTCATACGTCAGGATTTCCTCGATCTTGGAGCAGTTATAATCATTTTGTATTCTTCTTCTTTTCGATAGAAATACTGATGTTCATAAATTAACACTGTGTTCCTATTCCGTGATGTTCTAGACTATACCTAGGGGTTTGTTGAACCCGTCACAATTGCATGGATTAAAGATTAGTATTTTATAATATTTAGCTAAGATAATTTGCTGTAATATTGTTATATATGCTTTATTTCGTGAATCACTACATGGTGATGTCCGTCAACATTAGCATGACTATAATGGAGATCCGAGATTCGAGAGATGAGGATACCCAGATCTCGAGTATGTTCTCTTCAAGCTGATTCGCAAATAGAGATATTCCGATCCCGAGGGTGGCAATTAAGGAGCCACATTTACATTTCGAGTATCGAGTCAGTAGCTGATACACTCAACACTACTAGCGAAATAGGCGGATACACCTCGAGAGAGGGTATTTCGTAAGCAAGATCACCTAGCCATTAATAAGTTATAAATAAACTGAATAATATCATATTTAGATATAATCCATCGAAGTAAGGTGGGGAGACATAGCTCTACCTCCATTATACAAGAATTCATTAAGATCGCTTATTTTAGTTTAAGTTCGCACACTCAAATTCTTCAGCTACTAACACTTATATCCATAATACTCAAAAGCCAACTTCAGACTCAACAACACTTATCCCCATGGATCGATATCTGTACCATAGTACACTATATTACTTGGGGCGACGCGTGCACTTGCGCACATAGGCGTACATATATACACACCATGCTTTCAGCCTATCAATCCCATAATTTATCCTTTAGTTGAATTGGAACATCTCACTAGTCCTTGCATCTAGTAGGCACCATTGTCCTTGCTAATACACCCAAGTCAATTTTGAGATGCATAGAATAATCTTTAACAAAAATACCATCTTAGTTGTACTTGATGAGAAGCTTTATTCCTTTGCTCATATTCTTATTAATCATGGCTTTTTGAGTCATTCCTTGAGGCTTCTTCTTTATAGGTTTTCATCCGCTTCCAAACCTATATAGTGGAAAAGTAATTCTAATATTAAAATTGGTTGAAAAGAATTAAACAACCAATGAAAAAAGAAGAAAGATTCTTTTATCTATCCTTAGACATTATGATATCTTTATAAAAAAACGTTAAACTCTAAAACAATTAAAGGAACAGGTGTAGCAAACAACAAACTTATTGTGAAACAATCCAAAGTAAATAATATATTGTAGACTCTTCATTCAACCTTTACATGTTATGAATCATTTTATAAATTATTACACAATACAGCATATGTATATTTACAAATAAGCAAAGAAATATTAAGAAGAAAATCCACATAAAATGTTGGTACAACATTTTACTTAAACAAATGCACATCACCACAAAGTTTTGTAGATATTATGATAATGTAAGTACAAATAAGTAATGTTTTAAAAACCGGACCAGGATCAGAATCCGAAAAGTTACTACCACTTGCTTCACCGGTCTCGACCCCAAGGGTCAACCCAGGGTTGAAATCCTATGATTTGAAATAAATATATTATTTATATTTTAAAATATATAATTAATAATATTTAAGATATTATTTATTACTTTTTATATAAATAAAATATTTTAAAATTTATTTTAAAAAATATGTATAATGTTGATATATGAAACATATTAAAAATGGAAGAACTATAATATATATAATATATACTTAATTAGTAGTAATATATAATTTTGTTAATATCTAAAATAATCACAATGACAAAAGACAAGAGGTAGAGCGGTTCCCTTGTAACTTCTTCTTCCCATATTCAAACTATATCTCTACATTATTTAATTGAAATTTTTTTGTTACAAGCCTTTTAACCCTACAAGCTTTTCTAATCCTAAGCAAAACAACGTAGTGAGGTAAAAAAAAAAAAAAAAAAAAAAAAACATCAAAAGATGTCATTTTAACTTTAAAAAAAAATTGTATAAATAATCGGCTTGCTCACGAGAACCGTCTGCTCATCCGGGCTCACATCCGACCGCCGGTTCAAGGGCAAAGCCTGGCTCAATGCAAAAACGGTTTTTGATTGAACCGACGGCTTTTGTGGCCGGCCGATCGTTGACTGGCCTGACCGCTTCACCGGTCCGGTTTAAACATTGAAAATAAGTACTATTCGTGATGTTTTCTCAATCCAAAAAGAAATTTAGATGCAATCTCATTCATAAATATGTTGCGACTCCCCAAAACCCTAGGATCTTGTTGACAACCCGTCAACGTAGCTTAATACTGTGGTATCGTGACATTCGATACCACCATATCGTTGCTCCATTCACCGGATCCATTTATAAGATACATGGTTTCGAAATACAAATTTATCAAAATACCATAAGAGTTCGAAGCTACAACTCTCTTATATACATAATATTACATGTAAAATCTTAGTTTTTTACAAAATAGTTTCTCAGTTACGCTCGGCTTCTTCACACCCTGCGGTCCCCGGGATGAGGTCGCCCACCGTACATAACTTGCACCTAAAAGGGGGTCCCACGACGGGGTGAACAATGCCTAGTAAGGATAACTCCTACAAGGGCTACTCCCCACCTAAGTGCACATGCAATGCCATGTTCACACAATAATACACACATCAACATTCCAATGAAGAATATGCCAATTCTAAATGGAATCCTACATGCCATGCCATGAAATGAGTTGCTCATCATGTATCATGTGTTCGAGTCCTCACCGACTCCCTCACACAAATCCTAAGCCCATGTGTGAAAAACCGTCATTTTGGATGACATCCAATGATCATTTTCAAAACAAATTTCATTTGTTTATAAACCAAAAGCTTTTTGGATGATATATCACAATGATCATTTTATATTCAAAATCCATGCGCCTTTTTGTGGTAGCGGATTTTTGGTGTCTCACCGCTGGCTCTACAAACCCAGACACTTTTACGGCTTTTCACCACTGGGGACTGACTATGTTTGACCATAATAGGCGGGCCACCCAAGGGGGATTCTATCCTTCTACTGGAGCATCACACATATTTTCCCTTTTCATGCAACCGTATACTTATTGGGGACGTTGTTCCATTTAATCGAGTCACCCACCTTAATCAAACACCAAACTCAATGTCGATGACTAACCATGCACTTCGCATTCCAACTCAATGCAATGCCCCGTGCATATACAATGCAAAAATGTCACCGCATGTTACCTAATGTTACATGTATAATGAACACTACATGTAATTTATAAATCGTACTTTTATGCCAAGTACCATGGATAATCATATCGAAAGCATATAATTTACATCCATTCATGCTAATATATATAACACCAATATATCAACATATTTACAACACATTTAGCATGTTATAAAGTTTTCATCAATAACACACAAAAATAGTCCACACAACCAGCCATTCTCGCTATAATTAGCCATACTCGTCTTAGAAATAATACTGACCAAATTCTTAAATCTCCTTCTCTTTTGTTTTATTTTATTTTTTATTATTTTTGCAACTTTCAAGACTGCCATTAACGGCTATAAATTCATTCATGAAGGCAAATTCTCAAACAATTGTTCCAAAATACCCCAACGTCCGAAAAACTCACCCCATGGTCAGTTGAACCACACGGCCATTTACGATCCTTAGATTAAGAGGAACCAATGTAGGAGAAAATCCCACTTTTGTTTTGGCACCTACCCTATCTTGCGGTGAGTAGACTAACTTACCCCTATCCATTTTGATTTCCTGAAATTACCTAACACCCTCGAATTGGAGCCCTTTTCCTTTCTTTCCCATTTTTTTTCTTCTTTCCCACGCACGTATTTTTTTTCCTCATCTCTTTTGTTTTCCTCTCCTTTTTTTTTTTTTTTTTTTTTCTCCTTTCCTTTTTTTTTCTCCTTTCTTTTCTTTTCCTTCCCTCCACCGAAATCTTTCTTTTCTCCTAAGCTATTCCTTGGTTTGATCCAAGTGAAAGGAAACTTCCTCTCAATTTCCTATTCCTCTCACCTTCATGATCCATGCTCCAAGTGTCATGTGTCACATGGACACATGCACTAGGTGGAAAATGTCACACCACATGGCTCTTATGCCATGTACACTCCTCTAAGCTTGCCATGTGGCATCCACAAGGTCATGCCATGTGACACCACTTCATGTGTCATCCGATACCCGTGCCTTAAAATACGTGAAATTATGATTGTCTCGAAATCCAACGAAATTCGAATAGGTAGCTAGATTTTGCGAGACGATTCCAACGGTGAAGTCTATTTCGTCATCCGAGATCTAGAAAATTTCAGGTTTTCAACATATACTTCAACAACAAATTACTGTTTTGCCATTTTTCAGAAAAATTGCATTTTCCCAGGTTTTACATTCCCCCTTAAAAAATTTCATCCCCGAAATTACACACATACCCCTACAATCTCATGCATATGCAATAATCATTTAAGTACCAAATGACTAAACAACGTACCTTCCATCCTGAATAAGAAATGATAAGCGGCACGCATTGTGTCATCGCGGCTCCCATATTGCCCTTCCACTTCGCTGCCACCCACATCACCTCTCACTAGTTTCACAATGGCGTTGCAAAACTGATCCCATTATCCATAAATACGCACCGTCCCTCCTCGAAGTTCCCATTTGTATCAATAATAAGCTCGCCCTAATCCACTACATGAGTCGGATCTGCAGTGTACTTCCAGAGCATAGAGACATGGAATACCTCGTGGACACCCGATAAACTCGACTGTAAAGCCAACCGATAAGCAATTGTACTAACCCTCTCGAGTACCTCGAAGGGCCCAATATACCTCGACGACATCTTTCCCCACTTACCGAACCTGACCACTCCTCTCTTAGGCATCACCTTCAAGAAGACATGATCACCCGCCTCAAACTCTAGAGGTCGTCGCCGTCTGGCGGCGTAACTCTTTTGTCGACTCTGAGCCATGAGAAGACATTTCCGTATCAAATCCACCTTCTCAGAGGTGTCTATAATCAAATCTGGACCTGTGGTGGATCTTTCTCCCACCCCTGTCCAACAAATCGGAGATCGACATGGCCTCCCATATAAAGCCTCATAGGGTGTAATCTGTATGCTCACCTGATAACTGTTGTTATAGGTGAACTCTACCAAGGGCAAATGCTTTTCCTAGCCACCCTTGAGATCTAGGACACATTCTCGCAGCATGTCCTCCAAAACCTGTATGGTCCTCTCTGACAGACCGTCTGGTTTCCCCGGATGAAAAGCAAAGGCTCATCATCAATCAGGGTCCCTGATGATTTTGGAACTTTCCCAAAAGTGAGTCAGAAACTTGGGATCTCGGTTCGATACGATAGAGACTGGCACTCCATGTAACCTTTCGATCTCTCGTATGTATAACCTGTAGAATTCTTCCAATGTGAAGGTCATCCGCACAGCCAAAAATGTGCCAACTTGGTGAGTCATTCACTATCACCCACACCGCATCATGCTTCCATCGATGTACCGTGGCAAGTGAGTCACAAAATTGATCTTGATATGCTCCCACTTCCAGAGGCTGTATACCGAGTAAACTTACCGGCTTATGATGTTTAAATTTTACCCGTCGACATCGTGAGACATCGTCGGACAAAGTCCGCCACATGTTTCTTCATCCCACTCTAGTAATATTGACGACAAAGATCTAGGTACATCTTCGTGCCACCTGGATGCACTGCAAAATGAGAGCAATGGAACTCCCTGAGAATCTCCTATCTCAGATATGTCAACTAGGGAACCATAACACATCCCCTATATGAAAGGCTATCATCAATGTGAATGGCCCAACCTTCATCAATTGCACTGGACGTACTCCCGGGTCCCCGAGACGATATCTCTCGGGGCTTCTTGTCCCTAGGACTCAATCATTCTTCTCAGTAGGGAAGGAGTAGCCATTAAACTCCCCAAAACACCCTAAGCCTGATCACTGTACTGGAGTCTAAACTGTCCCATAACTTCGAGCATTTTTCATTCCCCGGAAGCTACATTAGCCGCAAGATCTCGTGACTTCGATTGAAGGAGATCGGGGCCACTACATTTGCCTTACTGTGATGATGTTACAAAGTGAAGTCATAATCCTCAAGATACTATATCTATCCGCACTGCCTCATATTGAGGTCCCGTTGTGTAAAGATATACTTCAGACTTTTGTGGTCTGAGAATACTTTGAACTGTTCACCATATAGATAGTGGTGCTAGATCTTCAAGGAAAAGACTATAGCTACCAACTCCATGTCATGTGTGGGGTAATTCTGCTCGTGATTCTTTAGCTGCCTAGAACCATAAGCTATCAACCTCTCGGACTGCATCAAAACACATCCTAGTTCATCCTTAGAAGCATCGCAGTACACTATGCCACTTATCCCTTTTCTGGGACTATCAAGATAGGGGCCGATATAGTTCCTCCTTTTCAATTCCCGGGAATGCCTTTCACACCGGGTCATTCCACCTCAAACTCGAATTCTTCGAGTCAACTCACCATAGGCAAACAAGTCGAGAGAAATCCTCAATAAATCTCTCGGTAGTACCCTGCCAATCCCAAGAAACCCAAGGTGATTCGAAGACCGGGCTTCACTATCCCAACTCATAACCGCTCTACCTTTCCTGTGTCCACCGATACACCCGGTTAATGATTACACTTGCCCCAAGAATTTACCTTAGTAAGCCAAAACTTGCACTTATTGAACTTAGCGTATAACTGATGTTCTCTTAGGGTCGGGAGAATAATCCTCAAATGATCTTCATGCTCCTCCTCTATCTTGAATTAGATCAAGATGTCATCAACGAAGACTACCACGAATTGATCTAAACAGGGCTGGAACACCCTATGCATGAGATCCATGAATGTTGCTGGCTCATTCGTCAATCCCAAAGGCATCACTGTGAACTCGAAATGCCTGTACCGTGTCCTGAACGCTGTCTTAGGGATATCAGCCTCCCTAACTCTCAATCGATGATAATCGGTACGAAGATCTCTTTTGGAGTAGACCTGTGCCCCTCTTAGCTGATAAAAATAAATCATCAATCCTCGGCAAAGGATACCGATTCTTGATCGTAACCTTGTTCAATTGTCGGTAGTCAATGCACAGTCAAAGGGTCATGTCCTTTTTCTTAGAAAACAAAACCGGGGAGCGCCCAAGCAAAGAGGTGTGCTCTACTAAATGAAAACCCTTTGTCCAACAATTCTTGGTATCCGACCTCAGTTCCCCGCAACTCAACCTATGCCATCCTAAGGTCGAGTCATGTAAATGCAGACGTGAAGGTGTAACCTCGCATGATAAAGTCTACATCTCTTTGTGGGGGTAATCTCGGTAGCTTATCGGGAAAGACATCCCCGAATTCGCAAACTACCCGAGGTAGACTCAAACCTTGTCTCACCTCGTCCTCTAGGGTAAGGCTTGCTAGCCAACCCATCAACTTTCCGTGCCACTTGGAGTCGTACACGGTTTGGGGTAAAGCACTGTGATTATCTCCCTGAAACACAATATAAACACCGTCCTGTGTGTATGTAGTAACTCTCCCACGATCACAATCAATGACAACTCAGTGTGCCGTTAACCAGTCCATCCCAAGGATGACATCAAACTTCGACATGTCCATGACCCTAAGGTCCATAGTGAGTAGGATCCCGGAGATCTTTAACTCACAATCCTGACATATCAAGCCACACTCACCCTAGTTCCTAGGGGGAGATGCAACGACTTTCCAAGGTCTCAACCTCTAAGCCCAATTCTTTCACACATGATGCAAACGAAGGAATGAATGTGATGCACCATAATCAATAGTATCCTCGCCCAAAGCGCAAGATGTTGGTAAAACATACCAGAGAAACCAATCGATCCGCAGCTCGCTTTATGGTGTAACGGCGTAGACACTCCCCTAGGTCCTTGAAGTCCTAGCTTGTGAGCCTTATCCCCGACCTTAACCCATACCGCCTGCTTCTAGGAAATAGTAGGTGCTGCAACACCTGATCGATACTGCTTTCCGACCCATGGGCGGGTGTAGAGAACAAACTCGCGTTTCATGCATGTCCCATCGATGACCTGGACTCCGTGGTGTCCCATAACTTTGGGATCTCGCACCTCTCGAGGGGCAATCCCGTCTGTGTGTGCCCAGGCCAAGGGCATTGGAAACACACCGCCCGGGTTGTTCAAGAGCTCAAGTGCCTCCCATCTTGGGATGATCGGACCCGGCTCTCGTCTGGGAGCCGCTGCCTTGTCTCTGAAACCCTCGTGGAGTAGAAGTCCTTTGCTTTTTCCCGAGCTAGAAGAAAACTAGTTCTCCTTTCTCTTTCCACTAACACCCACATCCCAGATGCTCTTTGCGTCATTAATCTCTCTCTTGATGGCCATAGCTGTCATGACCATAGAGTGCATATCTTGTAGGAGAAGTCCCACAATCTTGCCCTAGATGGACAATTTCAGACCATCCTCAAACTTCCTCACTTTAGCCATATCTGTGGCCATGTAATCATCCGTGAAACGTGCTAACTCAATGAATTTAGCCACGTATTGCAGTACTGTCATGGCTCCTTGTCTCAACTCTAGAAACTCCTAAGCCTTAGCATGCCTAGCTGATGCCGGGAAAAACTTACCCATGAAAAGCTCTCGGAATTCTCCCCATGTCATTGCCTCTAGATTCTTGTAGGTCTTGATCCAATCCCACCATACTTGGGATTCACCTTCCAGTTGGAACACATCTAATCTTATCTTCACCGCATCGGAGGTGATCTCCACAACCTCCAATACCTTCTCGATCTGTCGGAACCAATGGTCAGCCACCATTGGATCCCCTCCTCTGATGAATGTTGGGGGATGATGTGCTTTAAATCACTAGGAGGTTACTCTCGAATTCCTCCTTTGACCCCAACTACAGAGAGCTTTCAGCAATGGTGGTAATTGAAGCCCCCATAGCCTCCATAAAGGCCCGTGGGTCAAAAATAGGTGGTGGTTGGCTATTGCCCCGTGGAAGACCTCTACGTCCCCCTCCTTGACTTGCAATCTACACATGTCAATTAGTAAGATGAGATTTTTTTCCTTTTTTCCTTAGTGATACATAATGCCAAACACTAGTAAATATCAGTTCTCGAACTATCATGCTCATTTATATTCCGAACCCCTAAGGTTATGTTCTCTAACCCTAGTGTTCTTCGTTTTCTATATACAAACTATCATGCATATAATCCTCACAATATGTAACACACATTATGTAACATAATCATCACACAACGATTCACAAGAATGCACAATGAATACTTTGATACCAAGCTGTGACACTGATATCAGACATAGAACCCTAGGCATTCATAACCTAAGCTCTGTACTATAACCGCATGTCCAAAACCCATCCCCACTAAGACCTATGTATTCGTAAACCTAAGCTCGATACTCGTCGTGACGCCTAAAACCCGGGGTCCCGCCGACAACTACCACGCGCTGGACAATTCGTGGGTATCGTATATCTTGATATCACTCATATCGCATCCCATTCACCAGGATCCATCTATGCATATATTTTAGAAAAAATGTACAAATTTATCAAAACGGCTCATAAGAGTTCGAGTTACAACTCTCTTTATATACAAATATTAAGGCGTAAAATCTAGTTTACAAAGAGGTTTCAAAGCCACAGTCATTTTTCACACTCAAGGGTCCCGATGAGGGTCACCCACCAGACATAACTCGCACTCCGAAAGGGGTCCCACGGCATGAAAATGCCCCGAAGAAGGATAACTTCTACAAGGGCTACTCCCCACCTAAGTACACATGCAATGCTATGTTCACACAATAATACACACATCAACATTACAATGAAGAATATGCCGATTCTAAATGGAATCCTACATGCCATGCCATGAAATGAGATGCTCATCATGTACCATGCGTTCGAGTCCTCATTGACTCCCTTACACAAATCTTAAGCCCATGTGTGAAAAACCGTCATTTTGGATGACATCCAATGATCATTTTCAAAACAAATTTCATTTGTTTATAAACCAAAATCTTTTTAGATGATACATCACAATGATCATTTTATATTCAAAAATCCTGCGCCTTTTTAGTAGCCGATTTTTATGTCTCACCGCAGCCCTCGCAAACCCGCATAATTTTTATCGCTTTTCACCGTTGGGGACTATGTTTTGACCATAATAGGGCGGGTTTTTCACCGAGGGGATCTATCCCTTCTTGCTGATACCCGACACATATTTTCCCTTTCATGCAACTGTGCGACTCTATTGGACGTTGTTCCATTTACCAAGCCCACCGAATCAAACACCAAACTCAATGTCAATTTACCAACCATGCACTTGCACCCAACTCAATGCGATGCCCCTGTGCATATACAATGCAAAATGCCACTGCATGTTATCTAATGTTACATGTATAATGAAGACTACATAGAATAATTTATAAATCGTACTTTATGTCAAGTACCATAGATAATCATATCGAAAGCATATAATTTACATCCATTCATGCTAATATATATAACACCAATATATCAACATATTTACAACACATTCAACATGTTATAAAATTTCTAGCAATAACACACAAAAATAGTCCACACAAACTAGCCATTTCTGGGCCATGTCTTGGCCATACTAGTCTTAGAAATAATTGACTCAACCCAAATTTAAGTTTATTTTATCTTATTTTTATTATTTTTGGCACTTTCAAGACTCCATTAACGACTATAACGAAGCATGAAGTATTCCTCAAAACAACTGCTCCAAAAATAGTCCCAATGTCCGAAAAACTCAAATTCCATGGTCAACAACCACATGGCCATTTAATGACCTCGGGGATTAAGAGAACCAAAGGTAGAGAAAATCCTAATTCTTTTGTTTTTTTTGGCACCTACTCGTAGCTTACGGCGAGTAGACCAACTTTAATTCTATGCCTATCGACTTTCGACCGTCGGAACACCGGGAATCGGAGCCCTTTTCTATTATTTCCCCTTTTTTTCATTCTTTCTCACGCACGTATTTTTTTTCCTCATCACTTTTGTTTTCCTCTCCTTTATTCTCTTTCTTCATTTATTTTCTTTTTTCTCATTTCTTTTATTTTTCTCATTTCCTTTCTTTTTTTTCTCCTTTCTTTTCTTTTCCTTCCCTCCACCGAATTCTTTCTTCTCTCCTAAGCTATTCCTTGGTTTGATCTAAGTGAGAGGAAACTTCCTCTCACTTTCATTATCCATGCTCCAAGTGCCATGTGTCACATGAACACACGCACTAGGTGGAAAATGCCACACCACATGGCTCTCATGCCATGTGCACTCCTCTAAGCTTGCCATGTGGCATCCACTCCATGTGTCACCTGACACTCGTACCTTGAAATACGTGAAATTCCGACTGTCTCAGAATCCAACGAAATTTGATTGGGTAGTTAGATTTCGCGAGATGATTCCAATGGTGAAGTCTGCTTCATCATCCGAGATCTATAAAATTTCAGGTTTTCAACCTGTATTTCAACGACAAATTACCATTTTGCCCTTTTTTTTTTAGAAATATTGCATTTTTCCCGGGTTTTACATATATTATGTTACATCATTAGGAAAGCTTGAAATTGAGTCACATGGAAGATTTCCAAATCCCTTCACTATCATCCCGCATGCATATTGGTTGAGAGTCATCCATATCATCAAATGAATATACTTTTGACAATGCACTAATGGAAGGATGATGTCTAATCAAACTTCACGAGGTTGTTTCTTGACCTTGAGGTGTACCTTCAATATGTTCCTGCTAGGGAACTCAATGTCGCCAAGCATAATAATTCTAAGTGGGAAGTCCACAAAGGTCATCCTCGACAGAGAGCCGGGTTCTAAGAGGATCCTTAGGTATTGATATCCATGAATGTGCAACAAAGTAAATCATGGGGTGTTTGATGTTTGATTTGGTAACCGATTGATTTGAGCTTATATTATCCACAACAAAGACAAGTGATAGGATTCTAGGGTTTCCACTTATCCATAACTAGGTAACAAGTGTCTCTCACTATGTTCTCATCTAGGGTTCATTGAGGAATGATCCTTGATAGTTACCTTAAAGGTCAGCTCACAAAAGAATGATAGAAGAAGATGTCAAATGCTCACTCTAGAAGGTTTATAGTAAATACTTAAAATGCAATTCTTAGGTTCAAGCACACGTGTACCAAGATTCTCTTGTTCACACATTGTCAAGAATATGCCAAACTAAGCATTTAGAGAGAATCTAGTAAGTATTTAATATCATACAACTTCCATTGAAGCACAAGGGGTGAGAGAGCATTGTTACCTTCGTTGGTGAAGAGTTTCCACCATTCGAATCCTATCTTAGAGGTTTAGAACTCCATTAAATCTAAGAGATGACTACTAAATGCACGAACATCCAACATAAATGCAAGTAGAGGGGAAATAAATGCTATAGATTGATGAAACCAAATGGAACAAGTTTAGAGATGATGCTACAAACTAAAAACTTAGGATTATGGTTACAAGAGTTTAACTACAAGAACAAACAAGGATCTAAGCTATACAAGGTAGAAATTACAAGAAACCCTAAAAAAAGAAGGAAAAAACTAACTAAGACCAAAAGAAACCATGGGCAGGAGTCGTCCTACTTTAGCCGCCCGATGGCTTAAATACACCCCCCTCCAATCGCCTACACGAACGGAGAGCAAAGACGACTCATGTCCTTGTATAAATATCATAATTCCCGGATACACCTAGTCAATCTCGAAAGCACTAGACGGTGACTACTCTCAAGATCGTACCCATCTTCCTCTCGTGACTTCTATTAACCTCGAAGTACCAAGATCGGACTTTGAGTACCGGTACTCATCTTCCTTTGCACTTTTAATAACCTTGAGTACCTGAGATCGACTTTCAGTACCGCAGACTCATCTTCCTCTCGCACTCTACTAGCCTTGAAGTACCGGGTAATCGACTTTGTGTACGGTGATCATCTTCCTCTACACTTCTACTAACCTTGAGTATCGGTACTGGACTTTGAGTACCGGTACTCATCTTCAAATTCTGCACTTTTCCACTCCTTAGATGCATGGGACCTCTAGTGACCATCCCCGTAGCTTCAAAAGTCCTCAATCACTTTGAGGAACCATTCTTAGGTCAGAGGAGGAAATAAAGAATAAGATTTGAGTAGGCTTTGGAGAATTGCTTCGAAATTCGACTCCGCTTGGTAGTGAAAATGCGCCAAAGTGCTTTATTCAAAACATGGTTGTCCATTAAGCATCCGAAGGCACTTCAAAAGGTGTAAAGAACATTGAGCAACCTTCACGAGCATAAAAATAGAAAAGAAAGTCAAAAGCACATGTTCTACACAAACTAAGGGCAAAATACGAGCTAGAAAGGCTAAAAGCAAGTATAAATGTTGTACTTATTATGTTAGACATAGGTCATCACCATCCTCCTGTAATAACTCTTTGAGGAATCGATAAGACGATCGACCATCTCGCCTTCAAGCCGGGTTCATAGACATAGAAAACCTGTTTTGCTTGAGATGCTAAAATGAATGAATATGATTTATACGTCACCTTCATCAAGTCAACCAATGTGAACCCAAGTTCATCAACTTTAATGCTATCATTATTGTCAACCTAGTCACACTTGAAAATTGGAATCCTAAACATAGTGTGATCAAGATCCCAAATCTAAAAAATAACCCTTATAAAAATAGCTCACCAAATATTGGATTCTTATCCTTTGCACTTGAAATTTGCATCATCGATGCTACAATACTAACTCCACTGTTTTGTGTTGTGCGTAATTCATCTCGCTCCTTTGTATGGTAATGACACCCATTGATGACATATCCATTATACTTGGACACATAGTGGCTAGGGCCTTGTGCTATCCATTTAAGAGTTTCAGCAATATGTTCTTGATTAACATTGGTAGCATCAACCTACACAATTTTGTAATTGTTATTAATTTTTTTAATTCCTAATGTTCCAAAATGAATAAAATGCATGAAAATGTCAAGGCTATGGAAAGAAAAAAAAATGCACAAAATGAAGCCAAAACCAAGTGGATTTGAGCTTGGAAACAAGAAATCTATTACTTGCAATGATTACAATACCAAGGGTATTTAAGATGAACATAAATGGTACAAGCCATGATTCAAACATGAGAAGAGAAAAGAAATGGATGAAAATGATCCCAAATATGACGGAGTGGTCTTGTTCAAGCTTGTTAGTGTGCATGTGTAGTAGGAATGTATAGAGTTCACAACACAAGTTCAAAGGGAAGCATAGTTCAAGAGTTCAAGTTCCATTCTAAGCAGGCCTAAGATCGAAAAAAATTTTATGCAATTAACTTACTACAAACACCGACCTAAACCGAACAAGCGTAACATACCTTAAACAAAAGTATGAGTATGAATAATCAGATATACCCACCTCTCCTAGCAACTAAACGAGCATCATTCTTAATGCAAGAAAAGATAAACTCTAAGGATTGAATTGACAAGGGAGGGGACAAAAAAGAATATCATGAGTCAAATTATCCACAATTCCAAAAAGAATGATTAGGACAAAAAAAAAAAAAGAGACTATATACAATGAGTAATAACAGAAATTACTCTGATGGGGCATCCTGGTAGACTGGATCTACCAACTCCTCAATACTCTCTTGACGATCAAAGTTCTCAAGAAATGGATTTAGGCGCTGACCGTTGACTTTAATGATTTTTCCATTCTCTGGATTCTCAATTTTGACTGCTCCATAGGGATGAACTGTCTTGACCACGAAAGGGCTGCAATTAACTAGAACAAGAGTTTGGTTCGGGAAAAATGTGCAAACTGTGGACCATACAAAAGTACCTTTTGTCGAGGCTGAAAGGTCTTCCTCACAAATGTTTCTTTTGTCATGGAAAGCTTGACCTCTCTTTGTAAATTCTAGGAGTTTCATAAGATTCACTCCTCATTTCGTCAAGCTCATTCATTTGCAAAGATCCGCTATCGACCTTACTTTGGCCTAAATTCAAAATTTGTAGTCTTAACGCCTAATAAGCTCAGGCTCCATTTCCACTAGCAAGTGACATGCTTTGCCATAAACTAACCTATAGGAGACATACCAAGAATGGTTTTAAAAGTAGTGCAGTAAGCCCAAAGAGCATCGGTTAGTCGAAGAGACTAACTTTGCGACAGGTTAACTGCTTTTCTAAAATGTGTTTATTTTTATTGGCTACAGTTCTGCCACCATCGGGTTTGTAAGTGATGTTTATGGAAACCTTATGTGTGACTGCACTTTTAACCAAATTGTCAAACGGTTCATTACAAAATGGAGCCCACCATCACTAATGACACGAGGCATTCAAACGAAAAAATGTGTTCTTCAAAACTTTCTCAAAACCACTTTATGATCATTAGTTTTGGCTGGAATAGCTCCACCCACTTAGGACATAATCAACCGCTAGTAAAATGTAAAGATGCCCACAAGAAGAGGGAAAAGGCCTATGAAGTCTATATCCCAATAGTAAAATTTCAATGATTAAAATGGAGGTAAGAGGCATTATGTTTCTTTTTGTAACCCCCTCCTATTATTGGTGATCAAGATAAGTTTCAAAGATTCAAAACACCTTAAAAATAAAGTAATAAAAAAACCAGCTTGCAAGATCTTATTAATGTTTTCCAGGTGAAAATGCCCTCCACAAGCTTTAGAATGACAGCAGGTGAGCACCCTAATTTGGTAGTCATTAGGTACACACCTTCTCATCAATCGATCGTGGCAATATTTAAAGAGGTGGATGGTCATTAAAATAGTACATCTTAAATAATCAACCGGAATTTCCTTTTTGGTCGAGAAGTCCACCTGATGGGATTTGTCTTGTTACTAAATAATTCACAATGTCAAGATACCAAAGATAATGATAAGAGCAAATGCTGTTCGCCAAGGAAAGTAAATACCTATGGGCAGCGCCATCGTAAGTCAGTTCCTGAAACCAAACGAAAGTGTATCACTACCACATTCTCTACTCCTTTCTTATCCTTAATGGTCAAATTGAACTCTTGACAAAATAGGATCCACTTAATGAGACGGGGCTTAGTATATTGCTTAGATAGAAAGTACTTTAGTGCTGCATGGTTAGTGAAAATGATTATGGGAGACCCTACAATGTAAGACCTGAACTTATCTAGGGCAAAGACTATAGCGAAGAACTATTTTTCCGTAATTGTATAATTGGATTGAATCTAGAGTCTTGCTAGCATAGATCACAAAGGGTTTTTTTTTTATCTTCTCTTTTGCCCCAAGACAACTCCTACGACATAAATCACTAGCATCACATGATTTCGGAAGGGAGGTCCAATAGGAGTCGTGACAATCGAGGCGAAAGGCTCATACTTTTCAACTTTTCAAAAGCCTTTTCACATGCTTAAGACCATTCAAATGACATCCTGGCAAGCAACCCACGCTGACGGTAGCTAATCAAATTTTTTATGAACCTCCTATAAACCCTACATGACCTAGAAGGACCGTATGTCTTTAACACATTTAGTATAGGGTAAATTAGAGATTAACCAACTTTCGCCTTGTCTACCTCTATTCCTTCCTTCGACACTACATGTCCTAACACAATCCTCATGGTCACCGCGAAGCACACTCTCCTATTTAAAAACTAGATTTTTCTCCTCTCACTTTTCCAAAACTCTCAAATTTTCTAGACATCCCTCATAGGAATTCATGACAGAGAAATCATCCATGAATATCTCCATAATCTTTTTTATCATATCACTGAAAATACCCATCATGCACCGATGAAAAGCTCTTGGTGCATTACATAATCCAAAGGGCATCTTCCTAAAGGCAAAAGTGCCAAAAGGGCATGTGAAAGTGGTTTTCTCTAGATCCTCTAATGTTATCTCAATTTGATTGTACCCAGAGTAACCATCAAGAAAGCAATAAAACTCATGCCCAAAGACTCTTTCCAACATTTGGTCCACAAAAGGTAGGGGGAAATGATCTTTCCTAGTGCCAGCATTAAGTTTCTTATAATCCATGCACACTCTCCAACCTATAGTGACCCTAGTAGGTATGAGCTCATTATGTTCATTTGCCACCACAATGACCTTTAATTTTTCGCACTACTGGGTCAGGGCCACTCCACTTACATTCAAGCACAAGGTAAATGACACCTACATCTAAGAGTTTCAAAACCTATTTCTTGAAAACTTCTTTCATGACTGGATTTAGCCTACGCTGTGGTTGCCTAGATGGTTTAACATCCTTCAAGTGAATCCTATGAGGAAAATCAAAGGGCTAATTCCTACGCCGCAATGGTCCATCTTATGGCACAAGGGCCTCTCGTAATTTCTAAGAGTTTTGTCTCTTGATCAAGATTTAGAGAGGAAGATGTGATCACAGGAAAAGTCTCTTCACTTCCTAGGAATGAGTATTTGAGATGAGATGGTAGAGGTTTTTAATTCCATTGGTGGCTTTCAGACGACAAACCCTCCTCAATTTGAGGCAATTTTCAAATCTAGTGTTCAAATTGATTTCCACATACTCCTCACTGTTTGGCATGGAGATGAAAACTCCACTTCAGGTGAGGTTACTTCCTTAACACACTTAGGGCTCACTAGACAAGATTTGAGATGGTCATCACATGAAAAATGATCTACAAATTCCTGCACAACAGATTCTATCACATTCACCTCACAAATATCTTCATCATCCCCTACTTCCTTTATAATATTGAAAATGTTCAAGTTCACAATCATGTTGCCAAAAGACATGGTCATCAACCCCCCCTTTTACAAAGGTATATAGCGGCATTAGCAAAGGGCTAAGAAAGGCCCGCCAAGAATCATCGAAACCGACTCCCCTGCCACTCACCACAGTTAAGTATCAAGTACCGACAAAGTCCACAGAAAATAGAACCTATCCACTTGCACCAATACATCCTTACCATACCTCAGAATATTCACATCACGGTCATCTGAAATAGAGGGTAACAAAGACAGCTCTAACTCTCCTTAACCTTAGCGCTCAACACACACGAGGATGGCAACAAGTTCACACTCGCCCCAAATCTACTAAAAGCACGCTCTAATCCTTGAGTTTCCTACCACTATGGAAAATGGTGGGGCTTCCCGGGTCTTTGTATTTGGGGGGCAAATTATTTCTAATCAGAGAGGTGAATTGTTCGGTCATAAAAGCATCATTATGGACACCTAACTTCCTCTTCATAGTGCACAAGTCTTTCAAAAATTTAGTATATGAAGGGATTTGTTTTATGGCATCCAATAAGGGAATGTTTACTTTAACCTACTTGAACAACTCATAAATTTCAAGATGATTATTCAATTTTTGGAATTCTCAACCTATGGGGATATGGGAGAAAGAGCATGCTTTCAGATTATCTTTATCCGACTCTACATCACAATAATTTTTTAGGGACATCATTTCTTCAATCACATCATCATCCATTTTTGATTCATTTTGTAAATATTTTGAAATCTCTTTAGCAAGATCCTTGGGATGGATGGTTTTATCAATTGTTTTCCCACTCTCGGCGGGCGTGATACGCCTTACAATGTTCAAAGCCGTCCCATCATTTCTGACTTCGAGGTCTCAACACCATTTTGACCTCAGGGGTTTTGGAATGGGTTGAGAAGGAACTTCCCTTTTCTGCCGAACTCCCATAGTAGCTTTAAGGCTTTCTAAATTTTAGTAATTTGAGACTTCACATCATTTATAGCCATTCAAAGTTCAATGCCAGTGTGAATCGCTGAGATCGAAAACCTGGTGCCACACGTCCTCTCAAATTTCTTTATGGAGGTTGGTAAGGTAGATGATTTTGATTTCTCGGAAAAGGGTGAAAGCTTTGGCTAGGATCTGACAGCAAACTTTGTGGCCCTTGGTTGTGGAATGCGAGTTTGATTTAAAAAACTTGGTTTTGAAAATTTTGATTTTGAAAAATGGTTTGGGAAAACCCGGTTGCTTGGAAAAGGATTTTGAGATGAGTTGCTCGATTTCAGTTACATGTCCTCCATCACTCTTCCAGTTTAAAGTCAGTGGTTTACTTCCACCCCTGGACAAGTTTCTAAATATGGAGAGTTGAAAAGGTTTTTGTGTAATTGAGAGCATTAGTTTGTCGATTTGGATGGTCTACTTGGATCGAGGGAAGATTAGGGCACTGCTGGTCAAATGAGTGTGGTCATCACAAATGATGCATAAGTCTTCCATCCCAGTCCCAGAGGGTGTTTCAAGGCAATTTTAGGTACAATGGTCACCCCATTCACTTTTTTGCATTTCAATAGCCTTTAACTTCCTAGTCAAGGTAGCTATTTTGGCTTGAAGGTCATCATTCTCTTTCACATGATGTTTTCCTCCTCCAGTGGGAATACTATGCACTCTAGTGGCATCAAGGGAAGTATTACTCTCCCAATTTCGGGCATTTTTCGCTATTGTGTCAAAACATCACACAACCTTTTTAGGGCTTTTCTCATAGAATTGTCCCCCACTCATCATTTGGATATATTGCTTGCTGTAAAGAGAGAGTCCTTGGGTACAGAAAATACAAACAATTTGTCAATATCCAAACCATGATGAGGGAGATAGCATGGAGAAGACATTTGTATCTTTTCTTATACAAGGGCAAAAGATTCATCAATTTTTCTAAAAGTTTTGGATATGCCCATTTAGCACACAGTATCCCGCAGGAAGAATTTGTTTAAAATATATTTCGTGATGTCCTCCCAATTAAAATCGAATTAGGAGCCAGAGAATGAAACTGATTTATCCTTTTCCCTTTAGAGAAAAGAAAACAAAAACCAGATGCATTACGTGAGGGGTGATTCAGAAAGAAAGCGCCGCAAATATCCCCAAAGCCCTCATATGTATAGGGTTCTCGTAATCAAACCCTTGATATGCAAGGAGAAGACGAATCATCTCCTCGGTTTCAATCAAACGGTTACCTATTCAAGTAGCGAATACAATGGTTTGTCAGGTTCTTCGAGAGGTCTCAAAATCTCTTCAGGGTTCTACCAACACAGGGCAGCGTCAGTGTGAGCTCGATAGCTGATTATGTTGAGGATTGACGTTGTCCCTCCCACCGCCGGGTCGCCGCAAGTGGTACAACCATCTCCTGGCTTCGAGGATCAAAAAATTCAAGGGTTAAAAGGTAACCCTTGCTCATTTGGATTAAAAGGAATTTGTTGATTTTCTGTGTGCTCCATCAGAGGAGTGGAAGGTAAATGAAACAAACATCTTACAATGGAGTTTCGAAGACTTTGTTAAGGTGTGATTCTTACAAGTTAGTGTTGCTCATCATGAATCTACATTGACATGCACCAATATCACCTAACAAGAGCGGTATCCACATATATTATATACAAATTTTTTTTTTTTCAGAACTTAAGAGAATAAAGAGGACTTACTGGTTTTCCAATGCAATTGAAAATTACCACTAGCTCTCTTTGGATCAACTAGAACACTTGCCACTCCCCAGAAACGGCGCCAAAAATGCTTTGACCTTTAAGGTGTATTCAATATGTTCCCAAGCGTAGGAACTCAATGTTGCCAAGCATAATAATTATGTGGGAAGTCCACAGGTCATCTCAACATAGAGTGAGGTTCTAAAAGGATCCTTAGGTATTGATATCCGATGAATGTGCAAATAAAGTAAATCTTGGGGAAGGGGGTTTGATGGCTTGATTTGGTAACCTATCGATTCGAGCTATATTATCCACAACAAAGACAAGTGATGTGGTTCTAGGTTTCCACTCTTATCCACAACTAGGTGCAACAAGTGTCTCTCACTTGTTCTCATCTGTGTCTATCATGGAATGATCCGATGGAAGATATGACTTTAAAGGATATTCACAAAAGAATGATAGAAGAAGATGTCAAATGATCACTTAGAAGGTTTATATAAATACTTAAAATGCACTTAGGTTCAAGCACAATGTGTACCAAGATTCTCTGTTCACACATTGTCAAGAATATGCCAAACTCGAGCATTTAGAGAGAATGTAGGCATTAATATCATACAACTTCCATTGAAGCACAAGGGGTGAGAGAGCATTGTTACCTTCGTTGGTGATGAGTTTCCACCGTTCGAATCCTATCTTGGGGGTTTAGAACACCATTAAAGCTAAGAGATGACTAGTAAACACAAGAACATCCAACATAAATGCAAGTAGAGGGGAAATAAATGTTATAGATTGATGTAAAACCGAATGGAACAAGTTCAGAGATGAAGCTACAGACTAAAAGACTTAGATTAAGGGTTACAAGAGTTTAACTACAAGAACAAACAAGAATCTAAGCTATGCAAAGTAGAAATTACAAGAAACCCTAAAAAGAGAGTAAAACCCTAATTCAAGACCTCAAAGAAACTAAGAAGCTCAGAGAGGAAATAAATGCTATAGATTCATGTAAAACCGAATGAAACAAGTTTAGATATAAAGCTACAGACTAAAAGGCTTAGATTAAGGGTTATAAGAGTTTAACTATAAGAACAAACAAGGATCTAAGTTGCAAAGTGAACAAGAAACCCAAGAGAGAAAACCCTAACTAAGACCAAAAGAAACCTTGCAGAGTTTTCCGCATTTCGCTGTTCGGTGGCCACACATCCCCCACCCCCCCCAGCCTACACAAACTGAGAGCAAAAGACCACCTCCTCATGCCCTCGCACAAATATCATACTTCGATACACCTAGTCAATCTCGAGCACTGACCGATACTTTAGTACCTGCACTCCATTTTCCTCGCACTTCTACTAACCTTGAGTACCAAAGATCGGACTTGAGTATCGCACTCATCTTCCCTTTTGCACTTTTAATAACCTTGATACGGCATCGGACTCAAGTACCGCGACTATCTTCCTCTACACTTCTTACTAACTCCGAGTATCTGGCGATCGACTTTCAGCACGGCACTCATCTTCCTCCTCGCACTTACTAACCTTGAGTACCGGGCATCGACTTTTGAGCATCAGACCATCTTTAAATTTCTGTGACCTCTTCCACCCCAGATGCATGGGACCCCGAGTGACCATCCCCAGCCTCAAAAAGTCCTCAATCACTTTGAGGAACCATTCCTTAGGTTGAGGAGGAAGGAAGAATAAGATTTGAGTAGGTTTTGAGAATTGTTTAACTACCACTTGAAAGTGAAAAATGCACCAAAGTGCTTTATTCAAAACATGGTTAACTATTGCCATCCAAGGCACTCTGGTGCAAAGAACATTTAGCAACCTTCACGAGCATAAAAATAGAAAAGAAAGTCAAAAGCACATGTTCACAAACTATGCAAAAATATTAGCTGGAAGGCTAAAAGCAAGTATAAATGTTGTACTTATTATAGTTAGACAGAGTCATCAACATCCTCCTTATGTAATAATAACTTCTTTTGAGGAATTGATAGAAGACGACACCATCTTGGCTCAAGTTGGTCTTCAGACATGGGAAACCTCATGGCGAGATGCTAAATGAATGAATATGATTTATACGCCCACTCATCAAGTCAACCAATGTGAACCAAGTTCATCAACTTTAATGCCATGAGGTTGTCAACCTAGTCACGCTTGAAAATTGAATTTTAACATAGTGTAATCAAGATCCCAAATCTCATAAATGACCCTATAAAAACATAGCTCACCAAATATTGATTCTTAATATTTGCACTTTGAATGGTATTATCGTGATGCTACAATACTAACTCCATTGTTTTGTGTCATGACTATCTCGCTCCTTGTATGGTAAATCTAATGCTCATTGGATGACATATCCATTATACTGGGACACACATAGTGGCCAGGTTATCCATTAAGAGTTTCAAAGACAGGTTCTTGATTACCATTGGCAATATCAACTCACACAATTTTGTAATTGTTATTAATTTTTTAATTCTAATGTTAAAAAATAGCTTAAAATATGACAATTATTATAGTACCTTTTCTCAACTAATAAGTAAAAGTGCGCTTTATGCTCATCTTATAAATACTTTATTTCTAATCCCTGACGAGGATTTTATTCTCAATCATGTCATGTGCTCTTGCATAAATCACACAACTCTTAATTAATATTGTAAATTTATCATAAAAAAATTATAAACTCATAAACAAGCAGGTGGTCCTTACTCAATATAAGGTCATGATAGTTGTATTCTCCAACACATAATGATGTGTTTGGAAACAAAACAATGGATCAACTTTCATAACAAAACTTCCAAGCAGAGGTGTCCCACTTATGGTCAATTCGACTAATATCCTAATTGCATCCACATTTGAGAAGTATTCAATGCAAACTCAAGAGGCCTTTTCAAGAATGTAGCATTCAACGATGCATCATTTAGTGATTACAATTACTAACATAACTCCCTTGGTACTTTCATGAACCTTCAAACGGGTACAATCCATCTCATAAACTGTTCACAAAGTCTTACACTTTACAAGATGCAATCACAAATGGATCACGATGCCGAAAAAGAAGGTGGGAAGTACTTTCAAGCAAACATAATGTCACGATCAAAACTAATTTTGTAATTCATCAAGTGTAGACATCAACCATTTTTCACAGAGAATTGAAAAGAAATCCTACCTACAAATAGCAAGTCAAACATGCTTTGGTAGAATTGATCGCAATGCAATTGGTAACAATTGTTGCATTAGTGTATGGTAATCATGTGATTTTAGACCAACAAGCTTGAAATCCTCCACAAGGTTTCTAAAGTTTGAACAGTACCCTTCAGTAACTTTCAAGTCTGCTAATGTTTGACAAAACATCTTCTTCTCCATTCTAGAGAGTGTATAGCAAGCTAGTGGAAGATAAGTTCGCTTTAGTTCAAACCTTGGTGCATCTGGTACCAAGCCCATCTCCATAAGATCTAAACAAGTATTTAATCCATCCTTTGTCTTCGATCAAGTAATGTATCAATGATAAGCCACATACATTTTTCTCAATATGCATTACATCCAAGTTGGTGACGAACATGTAGATATCTCCAATACTTAAGATAAAAGAATATTGACTTCTTCTTCCAACAATATAATACGTTTTTAAATTTATCTTGATCAACCTTCTTCTTTCCCAATGTTATACAAATATTATCCATTTCAGGCAATATTGCCTCTCCACTTAATGGCTGCGGAGGACCTGGTTATGCTCACCATTGAATGCCTTTTCTTTTGCTTTCCTAAAGGATGGTCGCATGGAAGAACGCCAGCCTGTGAATGAGTTCTTTTCCCATGCTTAAATCTCTACGAGTCTATTTCTTCACCTCATATAAAAGCAAATACCTATTAATCGCGGTAACCTGGATAAGTTTCCATAAACTAGAAAATCACCGATTGTAAACAATAAAAACCTTTAATGTCACAAAAAGTTTGAGATCTTCTATTAAAGGTGCCAAATAGACATCTATGTTGTCGCCAGTTGTCATGATTTGATATCACACGATAATAACATAAATTTTTCTTTTTCGCATAAACATGACAAGGTTATAAATGATCATTATAACATGTCAACAACTAAGTTTGTTACCAAAAGAACTATGGAAATTCATACCATCACTGAGCGATCTTCAGTCTAAGATTTCAGGCTCTCCACCAAAATCGTGCCATCCGTGATCAATTAACTTCCATGATGGAAACCACGATGACACATCTTCCCATCAAATCTATTTCATGCATGCCAAGTGAGATCTTTTGCAATATTTGAGGAATGAAACATTCTCTTGAATCTTGGTACGGGTGGAAAATACCACATGACTTTAGACCTTGAAGCTCCACATGTAGAACATGAAGATGCATTTTTTAATTCATTCCTATATAATATGCAATCATTTGGACATGCGTATATCTTTTCATACTCCATTTCCAATGCATTCAAAGTCTTCTTTGCTTCATACATAGATGGTGACAACTCATTATTGAGAGGCACCATTTCACCAAGAAATTCTAATAGTTCCCAAAGCCTTTTATTGTAATCATCCATACCGTGCTTTCAAATTATATAATTTAACTAATGCAAGATAGTTTGCGAATTTCACAACCAAGATATAAAGGTTTTCAGCATCATCAATAAGTTTTTGAAAAATTTTGAATCAGCCTGAAAATCATCATGAACAACTTTAACCATTTCAATTGTGCAGTCCACATCATCAAAAAACTAATTTTTAGTACAACGTTATGCCGTTATAGTAGTTGGTCCACTACTTGGACCTATTTTCCCATGCCAATAATACCATGTATGTAACTTGATCAAATACATAGAAAAACAAATGTTCTCTGAATTACTGAGGAGTGTGGAATATCATATTCCCCACATTGTGTAGTGTTAAAAGTGGTGAATATACAACTTAATTTTTCTTTAGAGTGCATAATTTAGCAATATAAAATATAAAATTTCATTGCAAAATTTAATGAAAAACATATTCCAATATATTTGATACTTATTATTATAACTTATTTAAAAATATTGTATTCTTCAAGAATAATATAATAGCTTTTTTTTTAATGTTGGGGTAAGAATATAATATTAACATGAAGCTAACAAGAAATTTTTCATTCACAAGAAAGTTAAATTTAAATATGAATAATTACATCAATAACAAATTAAAGTTGAAAATATAGATTATCATTATTCATTTAGTCTCACCAAATACTAAAGATGTCCAATTTATATCGCCCTTCTTCATTATTTCCAAACATTTTGAATATACCTCCCTCCGTCACTCATGTTCACTCTTCATTTTTACTTTCATCTTCTTCATTAAAATGACAAATACTTAATTGAATTTAAGTTACAACCTGCAATACATATACCGCATTGCAATAGATTTAACTTGATAGATGTATGCACCTCAGGAGCCGAGCTTAGTATAATAACTTATACTTAATTCGAATCTCTTAATTGTAGAAATATAATTTTTGGAAAAGTTTAGTGACCATCAAGCTCCTTTGTAATCCTTCTGGAAAAATAAAGAGGAGAAAATGTAGAATAAAAGGTTTAAACTTAATAAATTAATTTATATATGTTTATTCATTAAACTTATTTTATTGCTTCTTTCTATTATATAAGGATTTAAGAATGAAAACCCTATGTGAAAAATTTAAATTTAAATTTTTTCAAAAAAGAAGGCAAAACAAAGGATTTGCCGCATTGGGGCCGGAGGAAAACTAAGACTTTTCAGATCTCTGATGACAAAACTGACGCACAATCGAATTGTCTTGCAAAATCTGAACACCTAGTCAAATTTTACTGATTTCGAGATGAGGAATTCCTAATGATTTCGAGGCATTAGCCAGACACATGGCAAGCCATGTGTCCACTTGTATAATCTTGTAAGACACATGCTGTGCCCTCGCATGGAAGGCTCAACTTAAGGCCAGAACAATCTACAAGAGAGCGAGGAGGGAGTCACTGAAAGAAAAGAGAAAATGAGAAAGGAAAAGATGAAGTGAGAAATGCTGAAAAGGGAAAGAAATGAAAGAAGAAAAGAGAAGAAAAATGAGGAAGAAAGAAAAAGAAGAGAGGGAAAGGAAAGAGGAAAAGGAATGAGTGTCGCTACAAAGGAGTAGACTCCGGATTCGGTGGAAGAACCCAACTGCGTTGCTGCAGGTATGTTTTCCTACTGCTATTTTACACCTAGGGCCACATAATGGCCTAAATTCAAGCCGCCAATTTCAAGGGAGAATTTAAGATGTGTATTCCGCTTGTTGCTGTGTGATCGCCAAAGCACCGCCACGGGTTTCGAGATCGGCCCGAGACCGAACACCGTGGTTCGGAGGAAAACTTGAGCTAACGGCAAACGGTGTGTGCCTAAATTTCCGACAACCTGCGACCGCCGCCAATCCTCGAACTGCCACAACTTTCTCATCCAAACTTCGATTCGCGGCGCTCTAGACTCTACAGAAAGCTCGCTGAGTCGAATTTAACAAGATAAAGTTTCAGCCAAAACAAGCAAAATATCAGGTCGATCACTACATTGATGAACAGTCCGCTCGGGTTTCGTAACTCGCTTTGGGAATCGACTAGATCTTAAATGCTTAGTATCGGGTCTACGGTTGTGGAATCAGGTGCCGGAATTCTTGTGTAGTCTCTTGATACAGCCGGACTTTCCGACTAAGTCCAATTATTCTCAAAGGCTACATAGCCGATTTATGGCCGAGAAGGCTAATGTGTTATCACAGAAATTGGAATAATATGTCAATGTGTGAATTATGTGATATATTTATAAGATAAAATGGAAATAATTATATGCATTAAACAGCACTTATCCATGACACTTGACATGTAGTGTAATAGATATGTTGCATGTGACACGAGTACATGTAGAGGCACATGAATGGCATGAAATGCCAGCAATGACATATGTACTGCATTTATGCAATGGACATCACGGTTTAGCCCGTGTGAGTGCATGTCGAGGTTTACACTTGCTCGTGCTCGCCATGGCAACGATATCAGGTTTGGTGTTCGATGGTGGTCTCAGATTTTAGACTACATCCAATGGAGTCTCACCGGTTCATATCAAGTGTTTTTGAATAAAACTTATCTGAGACCTGGCTCCATCGCTTGAATAAAACAAATATCTGATTATCCAACGTTTTGAATAAAACGCTTATCGAGACTTTCCAAATGTTAATAAAGGCTTATCTGAGATTGTCTAATGTTTTCGACAAAACGCTTTTTCTAAGACTGGCCCATTGCTTTTGAATGAATAGTTTATCTGAGATTGTCTAACAAGTTAAATAAAGCTGGTTATCTGAGACTGGCCCATTGTTTTTAATAAAATGTAATGAACTATAGGTATAAGTATTTGGCCCTACAATGAGGAACCTAGGAATCCGTGGCCTAAGCAAAATGTATAAACATGGTCATCAAAGGGAAATAAGTAGTAAAAATGGGTATCCATTGTTTCGAATTACAAAACAAAAAGCTTTTGGTTTGAAATGGTGCGTGGATGCCTGACGGCCACACTCTGCATATGCAAGTGTGAGGAGCTGAGGACTTAAGACGGAGTTTCATGAGGCATATCGCATTCATGACATGTACATTAAGGTACAAAAAGAGAGTATAGGTATTTGAATGCGCAGATTGTATGTATCGTATCGCATGTTGCCTTAAAGCGGAGTAGCCTGTAGGAGATATATCTACTAGGCTTCTACTACCTTGCCGTGGACCATACTCCTTCAGTATTACCGAGAAGACCGGCGCTCTCCTTCGGAGCCTCGTGAGCAAAGAAAAGGCCGTGCTGTGGGCTTGAGAAGTATTTTTGCAAAAATATATTAGAACTCTAGTTTTAATAATATATTTTTGGCATGTAGAAGTGTAAAGGAGTTGTACATCAAACTTTGTAAAGTATTATTTAATTTGTATATTTGTAAGAAAAATATACGTAAAGGTGACCACTAATATTCCACAAAGGATTTAGCGTCATAATGATCTCCGATTGGAGCGTCACAAAGATGGTATCCAGCATACTAATTTCTAGGTTTTAAGCCACAAAGAAAATTAAAAATATGTAAAATTCGAGGGAATTTTGATTATATTTGATTTTTTATATATATTTTTCACAATGAAAACATATATATATATAATCAATTTCCTTAATTTTTTTTCTTTCCCTAATACTTTCCATGTTTCAAATGGAGCTTTAATATTATGAGAGTGCTGGATAAAAAAATTTGCAAAACTAGATATTCGATACTCTTAATAGCATACCATAGTAGGATAAAAAAATCTAATAAATACACTTTTTATAGATAAGGGAATGGGGATGGGTATATATATTAAAATTTGAGGGGGAATATGCCCTTGTGTGACTCTAACCCGGGGTCCGTTGACTACCTGTCAACCCACTGAATACAAGGGATGTCTCAAGTTACTTGACGCCATCTCAGACCCAGAGTCTTTCAGACGTGTGAACTCTACCCAAATACAACACTAGATGAAACTGGTCCCAAAACAAATGAATATAATCACAACATGAGTAAAACTACACTGGGCCTATAAACACACTCATAAAATATACCAACTATGAATCCAACTATATCCGAGAAGTTATAAGAGTTCAAATTGTTTTGATTTTTATACAACATTACATATTAAAATTAGAGAATTTAACACATGTATACATCGCAGTTCAAAGCCACAATCCTGGGCTTTTCTTCTAAACTCAAATTCCTCTAGACGTACCGGCGCCTCCCTCATGGTTCGAAAAATATGTCTCGACAGGTGAGTTAATGCTCAAGAGGAATCACCTAAGTGGGCTACTCTCCACCTAAGGCATGCAATGTCTAAAATAAACACATCTGCCAAGCAAATGGCTGATCCTACTCAATGTGGCTAATCGACATCTCATACCCCGAGTCCTCACCGACTCCCTCACACTTGCCTAAGCCACGTAAGAGAAAACTAAATTCAAACAAAGTTATTTGTTTATATTTGGGGTCTACCCTCAGATCTAAGTAGTGGACTGTCTCCGATGTTATAGTTAGTGGACTACCCTCCGATGTATATCAATCAATGACTCCAACGATTGATATTATGTGACTACCTCCGATGTATATCAATCAGTCGCCTCCCAATTTAATTATGATTTTTTTAGTAATGGACTACCCTCCGATCATTATTATTATTTCTAGACAACCCTCCAAACCATTCTCCCTAGACTACCTCTACGCACTCACTCCTATCTCTCTAGTGTGCCCCAGTGCATATGAAATGCATTGTGATGCCATTTCAATAACTCATATACACATGCAAATATATCATCATGTATATATTCACGTAATTTAAATCACAATCATGTTATAAATTTCACATTTCACACTCCAAAAAATTAGGCCTACTTAGCTAATGATCAAACACGCAGCAATTCACCCTCGAATCATCGATCAAACACATATTTCAAAATTTATTTTTGTGAACATACCGGCTTCTGTGGAACAAGAAACCCTACACTGCTCCTAATAAACATTAAATTACTCCGCTCACTTTCACGAACTCATCACTGCAATATTTTCACCCATACATATGGTAATACAATCCATGGAATAATCACAATTATTAATACCCAACAGTCCGTGAGCACACGATCAGAATTTGGGTTCCATAATCCAAACAATTCACCCCAAGTTTTGGGATCATCAAACTACTTATCTACTTCACAAATCTAATCCCGCTAATCCACATACTTCTAAACAAAGACAAAACCTAAGTAGGAGAATCCTACCTCTCGAGCTCTCTGTTTAAACTCCCAATCCACCCACGAAACCCTTTCCGTAGAGCAGCCTTCCCTTTCCTGTCTGTAAGATCACGACTATTGATCTCCTGCAGATTTGCAGGTTTATGTCTCACAAACACCATTTCTAAACTCTCTGCATCTCCTTTGCCTCCATTCACGTTTTTCCCCCTTTTTGCATTTGAGAAGACAAACACTATTCCAGTTTTGTCTTTTTCTAACTTAAAACAATTCCATTAATACCAATTATGTCCTTCTTTTCCTGGGCCAGACATTCCAAGACTATCTCTTACTGGGCCATTTTCATCATTTCTACCATGCCACTTATGAACATGAGTACATGTTATATGTGATTCGCCGTGATCAAAAATCTCGCTTTACTTCAGACTAACCGCAGCGCCTTCGAAAAACGTGTCAACTTAACAACCTGCCTTAATTCAACAAAATTTTTACGTAAGCAATGATTTCGTGAGACGATTCCAATGGTCCAATCTGTTTCACTATCCGAGATCTAGAGAATAAATTAATTTAACTAAATTATAATTAGAATCGAAATATTTATTTTGCCTTATTCCATAAATTGGAATTTCTGTCTTACACCTTGAGCCTATGGTGGCTTCATTACCTATGGTAGATGGAAGTAAGTATCCAATAATGATTTAAAGTCCTATAATGATGCTAAAAATAGTGACATACATAGTTTAAGTGTTTAACACATAATATCATCACCAACATTATACAAGGATATCTTATAATAGTTGTTCCTTTGAGTTATATCGAGTCATCTTTAAGCATGAATAAAGCTAGAAAATAAAACAAGTTAATTTTATGATTGATCTTTGAAGCTTAAGAAAGTTTCAAAACAAAGTTTCAATCACCTCACCTGTTTCAAGGGAGAAAACAAAGGAGAAACAAAATAAGGAAAGGAAGATATGCTTCAAGTGCACCCTTGGATGTTTTTCCTAAATAAGGAAAAAAATCAGGTTAGTAATTTGAATAAATATTAATCATAAATAAAATAGTGATCAAACCAAGTTGGTAGTGAATCTAATAATAAAAAAAGAAAACTATACATATTAGTGGGGGAAGGCAAGCAAAAACTGAGTCAACAACATCTAAGTACACTAAAAATAAAGACTTATAATTCATGTTGATAATTGATGTTCAGAATTGATGCACAAATGTAAAACAATTCTAGGAGAACTAGTCACTATATTGGCTACTTACAAAGAGAGTTAATTCATTTATGCTGTTTATACAAAGAGGAATTTCAAAATTTGAACATATCAGTCTCTGTGAGTCATGTTTAAAGAGAAAATTAAAATTCTACTAAAGTTTAAATATAGAATCTTAATCTAAAATTTTTATGTAACTTTTTAAAACCTTGGACGAAAAAAAAAACTAAAAAAAATTATAATTCAATTAAAATACTTAAAATATATTGTTAATAAGCAATACAAAACTTTGAATATAAAAATAAATAAAATAATCATGTTCTTTGTTCATAATCCTAGATCCAACATAACATCACAAAGCCATGCATGGCTAATAAATACAATAAATTTGTCTTCAAAATAACCATCATGAGGAGTAAACATAAAATTTGTCTAATGAAAGAAAATATGACACTTACATTACAACCACAAACTTCTAATTAATTTTCTTCCAAGGATCTCTTACAAAGAATTTAACTTTACCAAATTCTTAAGATGAGAATTTATCTTGATCCTCAGCCTCGCAGATGAATCCCATCGAGCATCCCTGAATTAGAGTTACAAATTTATTAGAAATTTATATTATATGAAATGTGATAGATTGCAATGATTCTAGCCTTGACAAATGTCGTGACTCATGTGGACATTTTCATCATTTTGGTACAACTATGATTGGCATTTGTCAATTTTGTGGATCCCATTTAGACTCATGTGGGAGGAAACTTTTGAGTGCCCTAGACTGTCCTTACTAAATGATGCGATGCTCCTGCAATACAAAAATATGTACATTAAATTTCATACAAAGGCATGTTTGGTTCATTACTTAATTAATTTCTTATGACCCACTTTCCATTATGTATAATTTCTAATTTTTGACATTTTTATGGAATAAATAAAATGAGTTAATTTGGAAAAGAAGTCTAGTTCCAAAGATTAAGAGGAGCACATGATTGATTTTGTACCAAAGTTTGGTGCATGTTATGTACGAAATTTAATGATAAAAATATAAATTGAAGGTTGAATGGAGGGGTACTTATGACTTACTCCCATGAACATCTCCCTACAAGCATCAAGTCTCCATCTTTGTTTTCATATATGGAATATTTTGATTTATCTAGTACTTTAATGTTTCACAGAAACATGGCATATTTTAAAAAAATAATTAGTTCGCTTTGTGGTTCATATATATTAAAATATATTTTTTACCAAATATGTGAAACAAAAATTATTTGAGCTTATTTTTTTATAAAGCATTTAGTTGACCTACTAACTTTGTGGAACTTAAGATACAATTTTATACAGAAGTGAGGTTATGCATGCTACTTAATTAAAAATGAAAAATTAAAAATTAAAAAAAAAAAAGTATATATTCAAAGAGCCCTTTGCAAATATCAGAGTTTTGAAATTGGTGAACATAATAGTTGAAGAATGAATCAATTGAGAGTTTGGAAAGTGGAATGCTTTTTTGAATGACATATTCCCAACCTCTAAATAGTTGTTTGATCGCAGGAATCCTCCTTAGGTCAAATACAAAGAACAGTCGAAAGAGGGAAGAATAAGGTTTCATTAAAAAAACATATCATATGTCATATTCCTCCATGGAACAAAGGAAAGGAAACCCTTTACTCCATTGTAGCAGAAAGATGTTGGAAAGCATTGTAAGAATAAAAAAATTATGAGTCACAATAGAAAGTACTTGGGTTTGTGTGTGTGCTTTTGTCACTCAAGTGTAGGATGATGTTTGAGACGTGAAAAGAGGAGTTGCAACTGGGTAAACGGACCGACATGAGACGGGGAAAAGAGGCATTATAAAAGGAGCACCTGATATCTGGCTGACTTTGTAGAGAAATGGAAAGAGCTGGCTGCCCACTGATGCAGTCACAGTCAATTCCAACTGAAAGATAGTTTGATGGTCTCCTCTCCACTTTAACTGAAGACTACTTTGTAATTTCATCCATCCAGGCAAAAATCTTATCAAAAGAGTAAATAGTGAAGAACATGCATATAAAGAAGAAAATATCCAGGCACAGATCCATCTTCAACACATCCATCAAGAGCAAAACAAATTTGTATGTCGAGGTTCGGGGAGACAATCTATTATTATTATACATCGATAGTTGGTTAGAAATTTCTCTGAAAAAATATGAACAAGTTCCAATGGGAAAAATGGAAGAAAAGAAGAGGGAAAAAAAGAGAAATAGGAAAAAAGAAAAAGTTGCTTGCTTGGAAGATTCAAACTACCTTTGAAGTCTTTGAACAACTTCAAATACACCGTGACAACTTTGACTACATCGTAATAGCTTTGATAGACTGGCTCTAGTCAGTCTCGGTTGAAAGGTTCCTTTACGATCTTAGAGAACGAAAGTGGGGTATTTGTGGGGAAATGAAATGAAAAGAGATTCTCCACACAAATTTTGTCTAATTATGAAAATTTTAAAATTGATAAAAAAATTTAAATATATGCTTATATTTCATTTCAAAAGTTTATATTAACTTAAACACATATTTTGAAAAACTATTTTGTTAAAATGTTTTGTTTTGCTATATTTTAAATACATGGTTAATTATTTTTAAGATTCAATTTTTAAATATTTTTATTAAATATGTGCCTTTTAATATCTATTTTAAGTTATTTAAGAAGTTAAAATTCTCTAAAATTTAAAAATTTAAAATTTAAAATTTAAAAAGGATACATATAAAAAATAACAAAGTTGAAGTTATGGTCATTTTTACAATAATATCAACAAATTGAATGATAATATATTCCATATTAAAATTATAATACATGTATAATAATTATATATTATTATTTTATTCCTTTAAAAGATAAAATAATTCAATGACGTTTAAAAACATCAAAAATAGAAAAATTTTACACTAATTAATGACATTTGTAATATTAAACCTAATATTATTAATGATGCTTTTAAAAAGCATCAAGGATCTAGTGTCATCGATTTTAATTTTTGTGGTAGTGAAAACCGGGCCAAAAGTAAATACCTAAGCTTGGGAAATACTACAAATACTCAAAATAGAGAGGGGAAAAAGTGTGAATAAAGAGAAAACAAACTTTTATAGGCTAGAAATGTAAAAGCAACCCACTTTTTAACTGATGCTGACGGTATATAAGACAAAACAACAAATCTCCATACTGACGAATATGTCAACTGGCAATCTCTCAAACTTATCTTTTCGATGAAAGCAACAATGCTCTAAATGCGCCTCAACGACGTGAATCAAACTTTACACGTTGATCAAGTCCAAACAATGATCAACTTGATTGTTATCACCACCTTTAGTCAACATATTTTGCAATCTCTAAAGTAAGATCTGGCCATTCACTAATCATTCCAACACAAAATGATAACGAACATCAATATACTTCGTATGAACTTGGAACATCGGATTCTTTGCTAAACAAATAGCACACTGACTATTAGAATAAATATAGATTTGCTTCTGACCAACCCCCAATTCATCCAAAGAGTCCTCCCAACTGCAGCCTTTATGTTTCCTCGTCAATGCCATATACCGCCTGCCAGGCATGTGCCAACCAGAACACATAATTGGTTGTCGACCGCCGCGATCCAGTGTCACTAGCATATTCAATCTACATAACCACAATATACTAATTACATGTATCAATCTCGCCAAAGACTAAGCCAACATCTATGGTTTCAACAAGTGACTCGTAGTATCCATTTCATCGCGTGCTAATGTCCTTACCGTGGATCATGCATATACCTACTCACTACTCCAACCATACATGAAATGCTCGGGTCTTGTTCACACATACATATAAAGATACATTAGACTACCAACAACATTAGCATATGGAACTCGAGGCATTACATTCTCATTCCCATCCGAACTAGTGGACAAAGATGCACTAAGTTTCATATGAGGAGTACGGAGTACCCCATATTGCTCTGACTTCTCCAAATGTCGAAACATTGTAATGTCTTCTTTATATATCACATGGAAGAACAAATTGCCTCCTTCTTATCTCCTAAGATCTACATACCCAATATCTTCTTTGTCTCACCCAAATCTTTCATTTCAAACTCCTGATTCATCTGAGTCTTTAATTTCTCAATTTCTTCGACATTCTTCAAAGCTATTAACATATCATCAACGTACAAGAGTAGATAAATGAAAGAACCATCATGTAGCCTCAAAAAATACACAGTTATCAAATTTAGTTCTAGTGTACCTCTGACCAATCATGAATTGATCAAACCGCTTATACCACTTCCATGGAGATTGCTTCAAACCATAAAGCAATCTTTTCATTTCAGTAAACTATATCTTCTTTTAATACTAACAACTTCAATCCTCTAATAGTCATGTAGATTTCTCTTCCAAGTCACCATGTAAAAAAAGTTGTTTTTACATCAAGTCAATCCAGTTCCATATTCGATCAAGCTACTACTTTTCGCTTAACAAAATTTAATGGAAGAATGTTTCACAACTAGGAAAAAATACCTCATCAAGGGTCAGACCCTCTTTCGAGCTTAGCCTCTCACCCACTACCTCGCTTTATAAAGTGCTGACATCATACTTGTTAGGAAAACCTTCTTCTTCAGAAAAACTCCATTTGCACCCAACAGCCTCTTACCTCTGCAGTTACAAGCCCCCAACTTTCATTCTTTTGAAGAGACTGAATCTCCTCTTCCATAGCAGTCTTCCACTTATTCGCTCTGCAACACATGATCGCTTCTTTATGAGTGGAAGGGTATTATCATCTACAATCGAAGTGCATAAGCCAAACAGATCATTATATCGAGTAGGCTCGTATCTCACATCTCGCTTATTAATCGTATTAGATTCATGTTTTCAGGATTCTTGGAATGTAACCTTCTCCACCATCTCTCAAGTGCTCCTCAATCACAAGATTACCAACATTTGTCTCAACAAATCGAGTTGGATGCAACTTTGTTATTTTAAATTCAACTCGTTGCTAACTATGCTCCACTTGCTACGGAATACTATTTTCCTTTGTCTGATTTTCCAATTTCTTCAACATTGAAGACTCATTGAATGTCACATCTCTATTGGATACAATCTTTTTTGAATTAGACAATTTCAGAGCGATATCCTTTTAATTCGAAGAGGAACCTAAGAATATCATTCGGGCTCTCGATCCAAATTGCATTCTTTCACATGATATGCAAAAGAGAACCAAAAAACATGTAAATAATCATAATCGTAAACAGTTGTCCATACTATACCTCAAATGGAATTCTATCATCAATAGCAATCAAGGTAGACAACTGATAAGATGACATTTATAAGTCATAAAATTTAGCCCAAAATTCCTCGCTTCAACCCAACATTTGACAACATACATAACTTTCTCCAACAATGTTCGATTCATGCATTCATAATTCATTTTGTCGCGGGTGTATCTCTAACAAT